>LVTN01001321.1:3084-48598 GCA_001649415.1 Musa itinerans
GCGTCTGTACGTAACGTGCCAACGCTCACTCAACCCCTTAGAGGTCCTGTCCTTTTATAGGCGAGAGCAGAGGGTCTACGATAAGATCTCAGGAGATTTCCTCTCATCAAGATTATCTCCCGATGAATCGTTCCGTAAGTGGACTTAGTCTATTGGCTAAAATATCTGAACGGAACCCAATTAGTTATCTTATCCAATTATAAAAGGGCCACAAAACCTAACAAGCAAGTGATGGTAAGTTGGTAAACCATAAGCTAAATGACAATTGTACAATGGAATGGTGATATTTCAGCAAATATTGTTTCTTCGATTGTTGCATCAAAAGCATAAACATATCAATTCAAATGGAGCGTTGTCAAGGTTGTATTGGATTAACTTTCCACATGCTTACTCTAACAGAAGAAAAAAATCGATTTAACTTCATATAGTCATCATTTCTGAATACCGTCAAAACGAGCTCCAATAGATTGATTCCAAGCATTCCCTAAATTCTACTTATCACTGTTTGGCATCAAGTACCAACATTCCGAACACCAAATTCATCGCCACCCCACACTAGAAGGAGATGGGCGTACTAAAACTTGAACTCGACCACCCAAGTAGATATCTCGGCAACGGCAGCAGATAGCAGCCCAAACAGAAGCTATTCGAAGGAAGGAATCAGGGAAAGAAGAGGAGACCTAGGAAAGGACATGACCTGTACTGATTGAGATCGGCGTTGATGGCCGCGACGGCGGCGCGCTTGATGTGGGGAGGAGCGGGAAAATCGGGAAAACCCTCGGCGAGGTTGATGGCCCCGCACCGCTGGGCGAGGTGGGAGAGCTCTTGGATGGCCGACGGGGTCAGCGATCGCGACGCTTTCGAAAGCTTCCGTTCCATCTCCTGTTGCGCGCTCCCCCTAGCGCTCTCCTTCCGAGGGAGGTCTCTCCAGGCGACGACACCTTATCCCCTCGATCTGTTGTGGAACTCTATTTTGATGAATACGTAAGCATTCGTACGAATGGTTACTATATACATCACAAGCTGTGGAGCATTCTGTTTTAACATGCTAAAACACCACGCAGCAACAATAAAATTTGCATATGCTAAATCAGAATTCGATTATCCGATGTTGATACATATTTAAAGTCAATCGAGATTTTTTTCACATTTATCATAATTCAATCTCAATCAATACCATACTTATCTAATCTCGAAAAGTATCAAACCCATCTAATTTTGAAGATGTCGAACCATATAGAACTACAATCAAGATGTTCTCGACAAATGACTTTCCAGTACTTAAGTTAATTTTAGTTTTGATCAAGAAAATATGTCTGACACCCTTTCCTCAGGTTAAACAAGAAAATAAGCCCAAGACTCGTAAGTATGAAAATATACCCGAGATACTATTTTTAAGCTAAGCACAAAAATGTGTCTGAGACACTTCCTCGAGCTAAGTATGAAAATGCGTCCATAACGTCTTTCTTAGACTAAACTTAGAAATACGTTCGAGATGTATTCCTCGAGCTATACATGAAAATGCACATAATATGTTTTCCTTGATTTAAGCATAAAAATGCGTCTGAGGTGCTTTCCTTAGGCTAAGCACAAAAATGTGTCCAAAATGTCTTTCTCGAACTAAGCATAAAAATACGTGCATAATGCCTTCATGAACTAAGCAAAAGAATGCACGTAAGATGCCTCCCTCACTTGACTTTGTGCTCGAGACTCTCTTGGGGTAAAGAAGTCAAAGCACGACACATCAGGATGATTGGATATTGAATACTCGGAAACCAAATCACCATGTGCCAAGCAAGCATTAAGCATGCCTCATCACCTTAAGGAAGACCCTAAGGTGCATCTCTAAAGAAGAAATGTAAGAGAAAAGTTCACCCCCTAATCGTAGTTCACCACATGGTTGCTCAGTCGGCACAAGTGACAAAACCCAAATGACATGACAACCACCAACAGAACAATTGTGAACATAGAAGAAAATATTTTGCTCTTACCGTATAATATTCCTTCGAGCCCAACCTGTTATAAAATTCATCAATTTATTATTACCATATGATTCTATTTTCCACCCTAGTCCTAACTTAAGCGTCGGAGGGACCAGGTCGAGCACCTCACCCAACTCTAATCTTCCTACAAGTTGACTCTTCGACGAACACCCGAACCATCCTCTCGGTCCGCGATGCACAACTGAGTCGGGCTGACAAAGATGTCATAGACAATCACACCATCATTGTGGATACACAACTTAAACTGCTGGTTAAGGAAAAGATTAACATACAGATCTCCTCTCGTAGTTGATGTACAATAAAGTTATCATTATCCTCTAATCCTACTTAGTCACTATTGAGGTGCAATAAATCTTCATTGTTGCTTATGCGATGACACCTCTCACCAGCAACCTTCATAAGTATCGGCACACATGCTCGATGATACCGTCGGGTAAGCCGAATTCATGTAGGCAACTCTTCTCGCGGAGCGCCTTGCAATCGCCATCCACTTTGATACTGCTTTCAACTTAACCCACTTGCTAGATGAAGTCGTGGCACCAGCATCAGGCACATTTGGGGTGCAGCTTCTGTTTGTACTGCTATCTGATACATGAACCAAGCCATTGTGTTGATCCCAGAGCATGGGGAATTGAACGGAGCACATGTCAGCCTGACCGTTGAAACTCATCAGGTGGTGGTCATCTACTAGAGTTGCAGGATTGATTGATGGCATATCGAATCCTGTGTTAGTGTTTAATCGGAAGGAATCAGATCTCTGTGCCGGATGAAAACCCATCTCAGGAAACATGTCTTTCATTTCAGGTAGATCATCTATGATGCCAATCCCTGCCTGAATGGGTTGATGCAGTGAACCCATATCAAGAACTGGATCGCCTGCCGAAAGTATATGTATGAACAGACAATCCCACAACAGGTATAAAACATAACACGAATTGATTTAGAAGTTTGGATGACAATTACCTTGATTTGTGAGGGGAATATAGGGAATGTGTTCATCCAAGCAGCCTATATCTGGGATAGTAAAAGTGTTGGTTGCAGGTGATAGCAACCTTTGACGGTTGTCAACCACTGGTTGAATGAACTCCATGATGAGACCCGGAGTCCTATAAGCATTTTCTTTTAATTTGTCAATCAACACCTGCAACAACCACATGTGATTGTCTAGTATGAATATGGAAATTCACACACAGCAAATGACTTTAGTGGTTAGATAATGGCTTGAAATCCTCTACAATCCAAGCTGTAGAGAAACTCTACAAGCCTGTGTATGCTGGCAATCCTGGACTGGTCCTTTCCATTGACTACTATCGTGATCTCATCTTTTCTATTCACCCTACAGAATAATTTAAAAACCAGAGCAAATACAAAAGCTATGTTCACCTTCAGCAACAAAAAGCACCAAATGTTGTCGATAACCTCCAAAACTATGGTTGTAGAAGATTTGCACCTTTCATTTAACACCTTTGTTATACACCATTACTTGTCATCCATAATGTGCTATATAACTTATATGACACATTCAGCTTCACAGCTAGACCTTTTCATCATAGGACTTCAGCAAAGAAATCAATGCTTGTGATAAGTGATTGTTACACTGCTAGTAGAGTAACCACATATCCACTGATGGTCCTGCTGGATCATCTTACTTTTTCCATATTCTATATGAATGCAAGAATTCTTAATTTGCAATGAATTCTCGAGAAAATTCACATTTTCCATTGTAAGATTAATTTAGCAGGCTTCTCCTATCTAAAATATTCTTGTTATTACTAGTTCTTATAAACCAACTCAGTTGTCCTTCCTCATCCAATATGAGATTAAACCAGGGAATTTTAATATCACTTGTTTAGGGTTTGATGTATTCGTCAATGTCCAAAATAGCTCAAAATTACCCTAGGACCAGGATGTTTCATTGGTAAACTAATCATCAAATTCTTCTACCTATAAAAAATTAGACCGAGAAGGCAAGAACTATAAATTCCACAAATAGGTCAATCAAAACTATGATAGCCCCCAATAGATTTCCAAGGCTATAGGAATCTCAAAATACATCAGACTTGGGCAATTCCAATCAGTTTCCGGTTGATTCCTGATTCTGATACAATCCAGAGAGCCTGAGTTGTTTGGACCTTCACTAAATGACCTACAGCAATGACCATCTATTTTGTCTTGGCATGATGCACATGCAAAAGATCATCAAAAGATATTATTGTTTCCTATATACCTATACATTTTAGATCATGTTCAACAAATTAGGTCTTCCATTTTAGGAACTCCATAATAGATTTTGATTCACTAGAACTGAAGCCTCAATCCTACCAATTGGATATCAAGCATCAATCTATAACCATATTCTTTAATCTAAATTTGCAAACATATATTAATTTTCATGTCTTAGTTTTTCTTGTTTGTTCTCAAAAGATATAAATCTATCTTCTCGGTGAACCTATTCCAGTACATAACAAGTGTGATGACTAACTTAAAGAAGGAATACCAAGCCATCTCTCTCTATACCATATATTTTAAAAATCTATATTGCAAGCATATATATATTTAAGTGTCGTAGGTTCTTTTTCATTTTTGTAAAAAAATATACAATTATCTTCTTGGAAATTCTCTTTAGTACATAACAAATGTGATAACTAATTACAAAATAAAGGAATCACTAACAATAATTTTGTTTAATCTCATAGAATGAAATACAAACCTTTTGTGTTGCAGGAAGTTCATCCAGGTAGTAAAATTTTTCTTGAATTATTGTCCCAAGAAGCTCATATATAGAGTTAAACAGAAGCACAACTCCTTGACTAAAGTTGTAAGAGTATAACGTCTCTGCTGGAACAATACATTTCTTAGCATGCTCAACTGTTGCCTCCCACATCTTATTTGACATCCCACTACCAAGTATCTACAGGTCAGAAAGAGAAATGAGAACCTACTAGTTAAAAAATAATTCAGTATCGGGGAACTAATTGAATTTCTTACATGGCGCAGTGTATTCTGATCCATTATAAAATTCCTCAGGAAGTCCTGAACAGTCATTATTCCACTATCTGCAAGCCTTTTATGAAAAACACCGTCTTTACCTATCTTTTCTAATCGCCATACATCATCATTCAATGATGGAGGATGATGCTTTTTATACACTGAAATCAAAACACATTAAATCCTGTTAATAAAGACAACTATGGATAAGAGAAAACACAAAAGAAAATAATTTTTCAAATTTTCAATTGAATCACTTGTTTGAGAAATAAAAAGCATAATGCACCAAATAAGGCATGCAGATTAGAAGCAAACAGCTGCAAGATTAAAAGTAAGGGAGTAGACCAAATGTAATTTATGACTTATCTTTGCATTAAACAATGGACTTCAATGAGAAGGCGAATAATACATACCAATCAAATAGATTGGCTTGTTGTTGTTTTTAATACAATAGATTGGTTAATATTTAAAAGATCAACATATCATCAGAGCAAAGAGATACAAAATAAGTTATGATTCTAATAGTGGCACCATAGTGTCTTCACTAACTGACATTACATAAATTCAGGATACAGGCATATGGCAATTTTTTTATCAGGTTAGTCCTTGATTCCTACAATGATCAATAGTGACCTCTAGATCTCCAGTAAGCTGTTTAATATCATGTCTTGAATGCTCTGTTCTTCCTGTTTACACAGAGTAGTGATATTCTGTTCACATTGTTTATAGAAAATGCAAGTATTTCAAATTACCATATAAAAACTTTCACAAATAAATAAAAGGCAAACAAGGACTATGAAACAACAGCTGGTTGAGCAAAGAAAAAAATTATTTCCAGGTTACACATACGAGCCTAATTTAAAAAACCCTGTGACAGTAAGCTACTAATATCTAAAAAAAGCAAAAAAAGAATATTTAAGTCAAAAAAAATCCCATGGTAGTTTCTTTAGTTAAGTTCACAAATATTTCTTTAAACTAGTAGCCTTAGTTTTGTCATGCATCAAAGATAATGTGTTCAGTTGGATGTTCCCGTTGAAGTTGATAGATTTTCCAAAGACATCAGGGCTATCAAATTAATAGATTTCTGTTATAACACATGACATCTTAACTTGAAATGGTGCACTAGTTCTGTTCTGTTGCTAGTGTTCAGTTCCCAAGGAAATATAACAAATCCTTGAGGATCCTTGCACATGATGTCCAGAATATTATATATCATGATTGTCAATAAAGTTGATAACACATCTAATCTGCAAAGTCATAGCATGTAAAATTTAGATAAACTTACATTCTCCACGATGATCCTTCACCAGAAAAGCTCCACTTACTGCCTCCTGAACTCTATCGATGCATCTGCTTTGAGAAACCCTTGCACCAAGTCTGAACCTTCGACTTCTTGTCCAACTGGAGTTATCAGTAAAGTTGGCATCTCCAAGACAACCAACCCCTTTGATCAGTGTGATCATCAGTTCACCAGACAGCAGAGGCCTTTTGCCCTCTCGTTCCCGTACTATGCTATCACCAAACTCCTTTTCAGTCCATTCTTCTTGCCCATCGATACCAAAATCACCATCAAGGACAAGAATTTCAACCTTGATTGAAGAAAGAGGACCACATGTGATAATCTCTCTTGAGTCAGAATCAACTATAACAATCTCAACAGGCTTTTGGCCCTCAGCTTCTATCTTGCTGCTAGTAAACAGTGTTCTAGGCAAGCTGTTCCGAAACTGTAGACGGTATCGATTGCTCACAGCTGTCTGAATCTTGTTAAGGGGAACTCTATAACATGCAAAATATAAAAGAAAAGAACACACAATTACAAAATAGTAAAAAAAAATATAGGACATTTCACAACCAGCTAATTTAATCACTCATCAAGTTAATGCATGCTTTGTCTTACTTGGGTAGATTATGCTGGAATAAGAACACAGATACATGATTTATGACTATCAATGTATGATACGTTTATACTTCAAAATGAAAATAAATGTTAGTACATTTTCAATAGTTTGAATGAAGCAGCTAGCATATCAATTGAGGGGACCATGAGAGTTGGAATAATTGTAGACAAGAAGTAAAACAGAAAATTATAGTCATCAAAGGCAAGTGTAACAAAAATCAATGAAAAGAAAAGAAAATCATAATTAACAAATGTCATTGTCAAGAGTACCATCTTGGCTTTCACAAGTTCTATTGACTCAGGATTCAGGAAATTAAATTTAGATATGACAAGAAAATTTGAAAGTTCTAGCCAAATGTATTAAGAATCAAAGCATACCATGTCAACTAGATAATAGCAAAAATGCTCATGCTCTAATAGGAATATTACCACGTCTGACATGGCGAATACATTTAATTAAGCATCATGGTTAACCCAAAACCCTACCTGGGAGGTAAGTGCATATCACGCCATATAGCATTTTGCACCTCTTCTTGCACCTTGCAGGAAAAAAAAGATCACTAAATAAGAAGTCACCTCTGAAAGTTGATATGGATGATTTTAGCTTCATAAAAAATGCAATATCTCTCAGATTCATGCAACTTCCGAGATAAAGGTATTATGTGCCAGAAAATCACCAAAAGAACGGGCTATTAGAAAAGGATGCCCATTCGTATAGAGACTTAGCCCACAATTATGCACATATAACATAAAAACTGCAAGGTAATTAACAGACTTGAATAACCAGAGAGTACGAATTTCATAAGAAAAATGACAATCAACCTAATCTTACCACTCTTCGAAGAAAAGGTTCTATCTTTGGCAAATGCTGCAGTATATATTGCGTCGCCATCACTACTCTCATAGAACTGCATTGAAGAAACCACAAATAAAACAAAGAAAAAGATCAGCCAATAATTATAAGACTTCCATTAACTCAATCATACAATCTACTCACTCGAGCGAGGTTCGCTGTCGCTTTGTTTCGGGAACCAACGGCACCCCATCGTCTACCCCTTCCCCTCCCACACCCCTCTTCAGACCCATCATGAGGAAACTAAGGGGTGATATCAGCAGAACACTTAACAGCGTCAATGTAGCACGATGTTGGAATCACCGACATATATGAAAGCGTAAAAAAGACAACTTTAGGGGCGAAGACACGCCGAAACTTCCCAAACCGTAAAGAACACACCCGTCCGTGGGGAAAAGAGATCGATTAAGTCCCATAAAAAAGGGATCACGATTCCAATATTCTTCCAGTCGCGAAATTGGCCCGAACAATCCAAACTCAGGTCGCGAGCTCAGGGTTTTGCGGAATACAGACCGCAGAAACGACATCGAGAGGTGCTGTTTTGGAGCAGAATCTACCCTGGACGGTACCCAAAACGGCGAAGATTCGGAGAAGGGGCGAGGAAGATGGCGGAGCGCGCCGATCGAGGTCGGGGAACGTGAGGGGCCCGTCGCGATCGATCGAATACCTCGAAGCGATAGGGGGGTGGATCCCACATGGAGGAATCGATTCGGAAACCTAGATGCCGGTCGACGAGGTAAAAGCGGGCAGCGAATGAGCAAAAGCTCGGGGAAAGCGTTGTGGTTTGCGCGCTTTATTCCGTACCTTTTCCCCCGCTTTCGATGTCGCCTTCGACATTCTTTTAGTGAGTGGACCCTATTTTGAATAATTTCGCATTTACCCGCTTGCTCACCCGAGACATGGAAATGGTTAATTCATGGGTCCCGCATAGACCCACCAGGGTTAATAATGTCAGTTCCCCGGCCAGAAGAAGAGTGGGCGATTGGGTACGTGGCGGAAATAGTATTTATCCTTTTGGTATTAACAACGGCCAAGCCAATGCTTCCACTGAAATCACATTATTGTTTTACACACATAAATATAATATATATATATATTTGCATAATCGAAAATTAACAAATTTAGCATTATAAATTTTAATGCATCACATATATCCCTTCATATACTAAAGGTATTTCAGATGCACCATTATTGTCAAGATCTGTATGAAAAAATATTATGTTGCTGAAGTTAGAAAACTATATAAAATGCCTAAAATATGATAATGTTTTTTAATGTCATATAAATTATTAGATAATCTAATGTAAAATAAAGTTTAAATGTAAATCAAGCTCAACCACCAATGGATATATGCAAGATTTTAGGTTTTGGATGGCGTATATTTATACTAAATTAAAATTTTTGGGAGAAGGGGGGGGGGGAGATTTCCTAGGAATATTATATGTGTAACTTTACCGATCATGAACTGTAAATTATCGATCCTTATACCATAAACATCGTAGCCAGTATTCTAACTCCCACACCCACAACTAAATCCAAAGCCATGTGACCATATTAATTGCAAAAGTGGATCTAGAATATAAGCAATTCCAATTATACTTTTAATTAGATTAATATAAAATAAATATATTCAGTTTAGGGAGTGTTAAGAATATAAAAGTGCATAGATCATATCTCATATACTGACTTAAGCCTTTAGATGTAATGACATTGATCAAAATTTAAGACGACATCAAATAGAAAACTAAAATTAGCTCACTCTCAATTTTATCAGTACTATTGGAAGAGAAAACACTTTGAAGAAATTAGAACAGACAAATCATGTTACTCGAGAACATTTTTCATCAGACAACAAGAATTCCCATTTCTGTAAGTAACACAGAGTTCTAACACATTCCAAGTGTAACTTATGAAAATATAACTAATTTCCATAGTGGTCACACAATAAACAATCAGAAACTACCCTTACACAATGATGACTGATACAGTAACACTTCGGATGTTATACCGTTAAGTAAAGCAAATTACTGTTTCTATTATTTCGAGTTAGACAGCTCCATCTTGTTTCTCAGGAGGAATTTTAATGATGTCAGAAGCCCGGAAAGCTCCATTCATGAGCTCGGGAACAGACAGTTTCAGATCAAAAGTAATTCTCTGGAGTACATAGCATAGTGTCGTTACATCCTGCATTGCTCTGTGTGCTGGTCCGTCTAAAGGAATTTCATAGTGCTCACGAAGTGCCTTCAACGAAAAGGAAGAAAGCTTTGATCCTGCAAAGTTGAATAAAAAAACAAAAATAGTTTAAAAAGTATAATTAAACTCGGATGGGTATTTCAGTTTTTTTATTCTCCTAAATAATAAATAAAAACAACAAGACTGTAATGTCTTTGCTGTGTAAAAGCTGGATAATAGTATATTTTATTTTTATCTAATCCTAAACTAGTTCCAGCAAGGCCTAGTCCAATCTAGGGTGTTGTCAATAGGTCACATGCATCCTTGTGTCAAAGTTGAGAGACTTATACCAGACCTATGTGACCTGGGAATCATGCCAAAAGTTCAAAATCAAACTCAATCTCATCAATCACACAAAGAACAGCATGATTGACCCTTTTTTGGCAAATTGGACCTACCCCTTTACAAGACAAAAATGTTGAGATTGATATGCTAATCCAAAAATGGCACATTCAACACAGTTAACAGTGTTGATTCAGGTCACTGGTGTCAGTTCCTATAGTCTTCTAGTAGTTGGGTCAATCGTGTCAACCTATTTATGATCCAAACCCACCCAAACCAGCTAATTTTGTGTTGCATTCATGTCAAGTTTTCTGTGTTGAGTCAAGTTACAACACCCCCAAGTCAGCGTCCTGAGTGAGTTTAACCTAGCAAGACTTTGTATATCACACTAGACAATAAGAGCACATCCACTAGAGGAAGTGGGGTGAAAAACAGTATCATGATCTAGTTAGCTTACCTTGAAGTTATTTCTGAAGTTCAAATTTTTTACTGCAGAGGTAGAACAAACAATTTTATAGGGATTACAAAAAAATGTGATATATATTTTCAGGATATACCAAAATTGTTATAAACCAACACCAACGAGAATCAAACTTAAGTTAATACAACAAAAACCTCAAATTTCATAATACCAACTTTCTAGATTTTACAGTTTTGCATGATATTGGCTAATCAAGAAATGTGGCTTGCAACCTGAATTACCATATTGCGTCCAGTAATGCTCACTTTTGAAGAACTGACAATGACCTAATCAATTAAGAGACATTAGGACTATTACACTGTGACATCTCATTACCAAATTAACACCAGCTAACTAAGTATTATAATCATGATCAAAGTAATAGCTAGCCACACAAAATATTCTAGAATCTATTGATTCTTGGAGTTATCAAATAGATGAGAACCTATTATTTCTAATGAAATGCCCTTTTATTCTGGTCAATGTCATCAACACTGGTATCAGATACAATCAACAGATAGGACTAATGAATCGGTAATTTGTAATTTAGGAAAGAAATTTGTGATATAAGAAATAGGACAAATGAATCAGTGACCTACCATCTGCTTTCACCAGCTGGCGTGCAAGTGGAAGAGTGTCAACAAACATCCAGTCTGGAGGAATCTCCACAGAGCAACGCTGGAATTCTTTGATCATGAAAGGTACATCAAACCGACGTCCATTGTGAGCAACCCATATTACTGGTCTTCCGTCCACTTGGCGGCTCCGAACGTATTGCAGTAGGATAGGAACTAGCTCCCTAAACCTATTCTAAAATAATGAAAGTAAGATAGAGGAAATAGAGCATAGTTATCAAAACTTTTTCATGGAACCAGCAACAGGAAAGTTCAATTTTAGAAAATGTTACACACAAAATAAACATTTCAACAAAAGCATGCACATGCTGGACCTTACAAGCCAATCCTTGTTCAGAAAAGCAAGAATGAGAATGATCTTTCTCAAACTAATTGCAGTACCCTAGGAAAGATGACAATCTTCTGGTTCCATCAAAATTTCCAAATTTTCCTTGTTTGACATGTTGTCACACAGCTGACTCGCAGTCTCGTAGCATTAACTTCATACTTTTATTTCAAGATGACATGCTTTTTATGTATGCATGATACCATCAATAAGGAGATCAAATGTTCAATGAAATGGAAATATCACCTGATATCACGTATGTGAAATCTGATGGAAAGAACAATGTCCTCTACATTATGGATATTTGGAAATGAATAATGAACCATCTATACATACTACATTATATACACAGATGAAGCATTTCCAAAATTGAAATGGTTAGCAATGCACATCAGTTGCAACCATGAATATGCTAAAAATGCAAATTCAGAACAGTCTATTGTGTTCGTGTGCCTCTTACTTGTGTGTATGTGTATACATGCATGCCCAACTCTATGTGCATGAATATAAATGAGACAATAAATTTACTTTGTTCAAGCATTTACATTAAAAAATGATTTAGAATATCGGAAGCAATTAATTGAAAATTATTATGTCAAACTCTGCTGTTGAGATAAAAAATTTAACAGCACCACAATAATTTACCAATGGTTCAGTTTTTTGACAACAACCATAAATTGAATTGTTTACTCCAACAGAGATAATAACAAGCAGATAAGCAAATCTAGAGCCTTCAAGAATAGACAAGCATACGTTGGGACATCAGGCTTGTTGACCATATAAGTGCGAATTCCATGAATATATGCATTTAATACATCTTTTTCAGGATTTATAAGGGTTTGGAATGTACTGTTCTTGCCACCAATAAGATCACGAAGTGCAAACTCAATAATCCTTTCATTTTGACGACTGAACCCAGTGGTTTCAATATCAAAAACAAGAATAGTTGCAGGCCGGTCAAAGGCTTTCCTGATAGAAATATTTTCTTGGATATGGTAACACTGAACAGCTTTAAGTTTGTTAAGTTCTGGCTGATTGATATCTTTATTTGTTGATGATCTGACCGTTACTTTCTCAACCTTCCACTCAGGATGGCTACATGTTGTAATAAAACTCCGTGGTTCCCATCTCAACACTTGTACTAGGCGTCTTAACTGTTGCAGTTGACGTCGCCTAGTGTTATAAGGTTTCTCAGGAACCAATGTCGCACTAAATCTGAGAAATGTGAAAGTTGAATTGCTTCCGAGACTGTTCCACAATTGATATAAATTTGCTGACCAGATAGCAGCTAAGGACATTCTTTAAAGAGAGTGGATTTGGCATCAAGGATCTCCCAGCATCAAAACTCATATGAAAATCACCAACATCTGGAGTTCTGCAAACAAAAGTGCATCAGTGTACTGCTAAAATTCCCAGAATCTGCATCAACTTAGCATGTTTTAATCCTAAATGCAAATGTAAGGAGATCAAATCAAACTGACATTTATTCGGGCAAAGGCCTTAAGACATGTATAGTATTTTGATCGATTTTCCACCATAAAAAGGTTTTCCAGACTGCCAAATTTGACCAACACAGAAATCTTGCTTCACATCTATGCAAACTCTGCAACAGTTATTGACCAAAGATGTACTATGCCCTTGATTCCAAAATTCATCAGAATATCAGATACTTAAAAGGCATTCTGGACAAACATCTCATTTAAATCATAAACATTAATACATTAATACTACCATGAAAAAATAATAAATTGTAATGCAACAGTAACCCAATATCTTCCCGCATAATGAATGAACTATAATACAAAGATTATAATAAAATAGTCTATAACACAGATATGACCGCTAGTTCTGTTATTCCTGCATCACTACAAGAAAACATTCCTTGATGAACAGTTAAATGATACTGCAGAATTTCCATGAACATCCAGAAAGCGATTTATTGTGTTAATACAATAATAAATGATTCCTGCAAAGTATCACAATAAATGCTAATAACAACCGTCAAACAAAAAAAAGATCTTATATATGCCAATTTTCCATATGCTACTCCATGCTTGATGAAATGCCTGAAAGAGAACAATCGCACAAGATACATAAAACCACAAAGAAAATCTCTGAAATTGCTACAATGTCCTTACACTGCATATGAAACATATAAAACAGTCAACACGGACAATCAATCAACAAACCGCAAAAATCGTGACCACAAGTCATATGCTCGACAGAATTCCAGAATGAGAGATCCCAGCAGAGACTGCCCACAAACCGACCCGAAGAACAAGAGAAATCATACATACAAGAGCGGATCTAAGACAAGAAGAAGTACCAGGGAAAGTAGCACGCGACAGAGGGTGGACGGCCGAGGAAGGAAGGTATAAAGAACGATCACGGCGTGGGGCAAGTGGTGGTTATAGAAAAGCTTGCTTGGCTTGTGGGGAGAGGAAACGGCCGTAGACTTGGGGGTGGGAGAAGCGTGAGCTCGGTGGTGTTCTCGGATCAAGAGGCAAGAACCACTCACCACCGCACGTGCCTCCGGTCAGAAGACACGGTCTTGGAAGCGATTTAAGCGGGGAGATCCCGTGTTGCCTTTTTTTTTCCTCCTATTGGTTGAAATTTAATTGGGATTTGTAAAAGAAGCTTCAAATTCAACCTGTTTTTCTAATTCAATTAGTATTTGTAAAACTGGTTAAAATTTAATCTGTTTTTATTATTGACAATAATTTACTATTAATAATTTCTTTAAAAAGTTTTTAAAATAATATTTTATTATTTATAACTCCATTATTACATATCTTACTCTTTTTTATCTATTTTTCACCACAATACCTTATTTCATCCACTCGATACCAACATCGCTCGCTATAGATGTCACTCGTCTTGTCTTTCTACGCCTCTCCACTTGATGTCAATATCGTCGACACCCATCGTAATACTCGTCACAGGTATAGTCAAAGGCAATATCGTTGATGCCTTTCCATTTGATATTAATGCCTCTATTAATAATTTCTTTAAAAAGTTTTTAAAATAATATTTTATTATTTATAACTCCATTATTACATATCTTACTCTTTTTTATCTATTTTTCACCACAATACCTTATTTCATCCACTCGATACCAACATCGCTCGCTATATATGTCACTCGTCTTATCTTTCTACGCCTCTCCACTTGATGTCAATATCGTCGACACCCATTGTAATACTCGTCACAGGTATAGTCAAAGGCAATATCGTTGATGTCTTTCCATTTGATGTTGATGTCTCCAATGCTCGCTTAATGCACCTTATATTGTCTATA
Source organism: Musa itinerans (assembly GCA_001649415.1). Classification (NCBI taxonomy): domain Eukaryota; kingdom Viridiplantae; phylum Streptophyta; class Magnoliopsida; order Zingiberales; family Musaceae; genus Musa; species Musa itinerans. The sequence continues at coordinate 18,057 of LVTN01001321.1, forward strand.
TCCATAGCTCTCTTACATTCTCCTCCATGTATGTCACAAATATCCATCATGTCGATCGTATGCCCTTCTCATTTGTCATCTCTATAGTCTCTTTCAAAGAAGCCTCTAACATCATAGAGGCATTAAGGTAGTCCAACTTCGATGACCATCTGAACAATTATTGTCGCTTCTATCAACAACCCTCACAGGGGTCATCCCCTTTGACCCACACTCACTCGGATCACTATCAATTGTACTAAAAATGAAGACTAAAAATAAGATGAAATTTACGTTTAGAGGGATATTTTAAAAATATTTAAAAAAATTTAAATAAATATTATAAATAATAACAAAAGGGTTTTGAGTAAAAATCTCATTAAAAAATAAAATGTAGTCTTGCATATATAAGTGCTTTCATCAATAGTTAAATGACCCAAAATTTTCAAGTAATATGGTTGATTTGAGTCTGTATTGTCACGTAGTATTGTCGCTTCACAATGTCTCAAACACAACGACGATCGTTGCTCTCATAGGGTCAATATATTTTATTTTATTTTCACATTAAACATCTCATAGAGGCCTTAGTTTATAGTCATGGTTGTTAAAGATGAGCTTTATACATAACCGTCAAAGGGTAAAATATTTTATGAAATATTCAAAAAGTGATCACCTTTCAATATGTTAAAGATGAGCTTTATACATAACCGTCAAAGGGTAAAATATTTTATGAAATATTCAAAAAGTGATCACCTTTCAATATGTTAAAGATGAGCTTTATACATAACCGTCAAAGGGTAAAATATTTTATGAAATATTCAAAAAGTGATCACCTTTCAATATGTTAAAGATGAGCTTTATACATAACCGTCAAAGGGTAAAATATTTTATGAAATATTCAAAAAGTGATCACCTTTCAATATGTTAAAGATGAGCTTTATACATAACCGTCAAAGGGTAAAATATTTTATGAAATATTCAAAAAGTGATCACCTTTCAATATGTTAAAGATGAGCTTTATACATAACCGTCAAAGGGTAAAATATTTTATGAAATATTCAAAAAGTGATCACCTTTCAATATGTTAAAGATGAGCTTTATACATAACCGTCAAAGGGTAAAATATTTTATGAAATATTCAAAAAGTGATCACCTTTCAATATGTTAAAGATGAGCTTTATACATAACCGTCAAAGGGTAAAATATTTTATGAAATATTCAAAAAGTGATCACCTTTCAATATGTTAAAGATGAGCTTTATACATAACCGTCAAAGGGTAAAATATTTTATGAAATATTCAAAAAGTGATCACCTTTCAATATGTTAAATATTTTATGAAATATTTTATGAAGTATAAAGATGAGCTTTATACAATTACCTATCTTGGACCCCTTGTCCACAAGAACAAATAGATGAGGGGTGGTTTTTGTTTTCTTCTTCTAGTCTGGACATCATGCAAAGGTTACGTGTCGAATAACAATTCATTCATCATGTTAAGCTTATGCCAAATTTTTCAAGTAATATGGTTGATTTGAGTCTATATTGTCACGTAGTATTGTCGCTTCACAATGTCTCAAACACAACGACGATCGTTGCTCTCATAGGGTCCATATATTTTATCTTATTTTCACATTAAACATCTCATAGAGGCCTTAGTTTATAGTCATGGTGATCTTATTTTCTTTAGGTTATAACTTATTTGCTTTGATTTTTATACCATAAACTTTTACTAGTGAAATGTGTAATTTAATTTACCTTTTTTATTTAAATAAATTTGATTAGTTTAAGAATCTTTCATAATAAATTGTCAGATATAAGTATCTATTTAAGGTATAGAAAAATAAAATAAATTAAATTTGATATTGATTGAATATTATAAATCTTGATTAAAAATGTTATGAATATTTATTTATACAAGGATGAATGCCTATCAATCAAAAATATTATCAAAAAAATATTCTTCAAATCAAGTCATAAATATTATATTCTTAAAGAAAAAAATATATATTTGATTTGATATAATTATATTTTTTATCTTGAACTTATAAAAAGATATTAAAATATTATCATGCATCGTATAATTAAATTGAGCTTTTCTTATACGAGGACTAAGGTACAAAACCTTCATATTAGCATTTTGCTACTTAGATAGAGTGAGTCAAATAATTATCTTTTTTATTTTTATTATTATTTTTTTGTTATAAGAAGATATTATTGACGTCCTCGTCGGCCTCTATGATAGAAACATCGAGTATATTGAGGTGCCACCTATACAAAGATCGATGTTAAGAGAGGTTTCCTAATCTAGTCCCTTCAACACCTAAGTTAATAATTTGAGGCATGTGGGTGTAGATATAAGTAGTCAAAAAGTGATCACATTTCAATATGTTAAATATGAGCTTTATACATAATCGTCAAAGGGTAAAATATTTTATGAAGTATAAAGATGAGCTTTATACAATTACCTATCTTGGACCCCTTGTCCACAAGGACAAATAGATGAGGGGTGGTCTTTGTTTTCTTCTTCTAGCCTGGACATCATGCAAAGGTTACGTGTCAAATAACAATTCATTCATCATGTTAAGCTTATGCTTCTTCGATTGGTTCTTTGACTTCGTATATTGGATAGACGCCATAGGGGATCGGAGGTGCTTGACTTATGCCTTGAATTGATAACCTTTGTCCCTCGATAAAGGGTCGTTCCTAGCTAATGAGCCCTCCTTGATAGTAGATCAATCATTGTCAATGTAAACCCATCCCTCATTCGAGTGTGGAGATTAGCAATGATGGGGGTCAGTTTATTGACCTTTATGATTCTTGGTTATCATTATCTTGGTCACCTCCTTGAACATCTAATCTTGTGAAAGAGGTAGTAGCACTCTTGGTCATTACTTCTCCCTTCATGGGGTCTAACAATCCCCTCTTTGAGCTTTGTGCAATCTTGTCGTTATGGCCATGATTAATGGTGGCATAGATAATCTCTCTTATGGTGGCAGAGATTATTCTTATACGGGTTAGGTTTTCCTTCCCCGAAGGGATACTTATATCCAATACTAGAGGAAAAAGATTGATCCTCTCCTTATAAATCCCTCCTAGCTATGAGGGTGAGGCTCATTATCTCATTTAAGTATTTGTGATCCCTCTTATGAGTTTTATCTTCTTAGCCTCAATTCTCCTTAAGGCAAGTTGATCCTTGTTCTTCTTTTTGAAGATATTATTGGAAGATATTGTTATGAGAAGTTATCTTAAGGCAAGTTGATTCTTGAGCGTCTCATCCTTCAGGTGCATTGGCTCTCTAGCATTTCATTCTTCTACCTTTGTAAGCCGAGATGTCTTTTCTTTATCTCATAAGCTCCTCCCAATCTCATGACCATCAAATGGCCGAAAAGGTTGGCGCTCTATCCTTAGACAGCCCAAGGGCAGAGGAAGTTCTAACCTATTAACTATTGAACTTCCCTTGCTGATGTAGGTGGAGGAGGCACATGTTGAACTTTTTTAGAGCTTAAAATATCTTAGCCAAAGTTGTTAGTTATGAGTTGCACATCATGCTTTTCATTATTATGTCATCCACATAAGCTTCAACATTTCTCCCAATCCGATGCTTGAACATCTTGTTCACCATAATTTGATATGTTGCTTTAATATTTTTTAACATGAACTACATAACTCAGAAGCAATATATGCCTTGGTCCATGATGAACAAAGTATGTTCCTAATCCTATGTTATCATTCTCATTTGGTTATATCCTAAAAATGCATCCATAAAAGTAATGAGCTTACAATCCGAGATAGTATTAACTAACTGATCAATTGGAGGGATGGGATAGCAGTCTTCAGGTATGCCCTATTGAGATCAGTATAGTCAATACACATCTTTTAATTTTTAATTTTATTTATTAAGTATAATATTAGCAAGCCATTGGGGTTAGTGCACCTCGATAATAAACCCTATCCTTAATAGTTTGTCTATCTCATCACTAATTATTTGCTTATAGTCAGGAGCAAACTTGTGAGGCCTTTGTTTCATTGGTTATGCTTCAGGAGAACTGTTCAAGTGATGCTGGGCTACGTTGGGGTTGATTCTCAATATATCTCTCGGCAATCATGCGAACACCTCAGCGTTTTCCTAAAGAAAGTTGATGAGTTGCACTCATCTCTCTTCAGGAAAGTGTTGCCCCAACCTTGATAGTTCAATCGAGTCTGGCTTTGTCTAGGGGCACTTCAATCAACGACTCCAATGACTCAGGATGTGGGATGGACTAATGAAGTCTTGAAGGTCCATAGGTAGTGCCTCAGATCGAGCTTTCTTCGATAGGGATATCGTCGTCAGGTAGTACTGCGTGACTTCCTCATGTTACTTCTCAGCTTTTCCAATGTCAGCTTTCATCGAGAACTTCATCTTTGTGTGATAGGTCAACACCACTGCTCTCAATTTGTTTAGTGTAGATTGGCCTATGATCACATTGTACGTTGAGAGAGTATCCCCCATCATAAACTTAGCTAATATTATTTTAGAGCAAGGCTCATCTCCGAATGTGATGTGCAAGTTTATAATCCTAAGAGGTGAAATAGAATCGCTAGTGAACCTCATCAACGAGGAAGTCATAAGGATAAGGTCATTTGTTGACAGCTCAAGTTTTTAGCAAGAATCAAAGTAGATGATATCAACAAAGCTACTTGTATTAATCATGACATTTTCACCCAAGCGTTGATCATCCTAATAGAGACCACCAAGGCATCGTCATAATTCGAGTCAAGATACTTCGTCTCTTCCTCTTTGAAAGTTATCTTAGGTCATCTTCTATCCTCAAGCACTATTTAATGTAGCTCACGTATAAGCTTTATAACTGGAGAAGTTGTCCCCCTGCAAGTCAAGTTCACCAATGATAATATTAATCTGCCTCACCTCTAGACCCTAAGGTCGGGGTGAAGGTTTTCAATGCTTTTGAATGAATCGCTCGAAGTGTCTTTGACTTATGAGCTCCTTAATATGCTTTTTTAAGTTACGATAATCTTTCGTATTGTGACCGTAATCTTAGTGAAACTAACAATACTTAAATCTATCTTTTTTTGCCAATAGTATCTTCATTGGGTGAGGATCTTTTAAAAGTCTATTCTCTTTTATCTAAAAATTAATTAATTCTAGTCATATTTAGGGGGGTTAGCTCGGAACTTGAGTCAGATAACTCAGGTTGTTGATTTCTCCTCTTTTACGTTGACCTTATGGTTAGAGCTGATTATAGCTACTCTTGCTTCGGTCACTTATGTGACTCACACTTGCATGAGACCATTGTCTCAACGATAATATACTGATTGACACTTTGAAATATCTCGAGTACAATTGCTAGTGGTCTTTCTATTAATAACCAAAAGATGCAAGAGAACTTGAGTCTCACCATAAAGATCTATATTATAAATGACGGATGAGCATCTATCACACCTCGGATCTTATTTGTGAACCAAGTAATAAAATCTGCAAGCATTTCTTCCCCCCCTTGCCTAAGTCCATGGAGTGTTGTTACTAAAGGCTATGGGCATATGTTCCCAAGGAAGTAAAGTTTAAACTCATTCACAAGTTGGGTAAAGAACTGAAGGAAAGCGATTTTAGATAGGCATACCATCCTCATGTTGGGCCTATTAACATGGTTAGAAAGGTATAACACATCAAGGTGTTTGAAGTACCATATTATAATATTTGAGCGTGAAAAGCTATAATATATTCTATTAGGTCAGCACTACCATCGAACGCCTTTAAGGATAGGTGATGAAAGTTCGTTGGAATTAGTTTCTCTTGAATTTTCCAGGTGAATGATGACCAACTCGAGGTGGGGTCTACCAATGCTTTTCCCTTTGATTATTGGAGCCCTCGTCGTATCTCCTCCACACGTCAATTGATATGTTATAGTTGGATCCACAAGAAATCCTCCGTTGAATTTGTTGACCAAGCCTTAGATTTTGGTAAGTTTGAGTGGTGGTGCGACCAACTAAATTCTACACTTAGGGACTGAAGTACTCCCTTGGCCGATGGTTCGATAGATCTCGAGTGCTCTTAGAATGTTGGCACCATGTCAGGTCAGGGAACCTCGACAAGTGCTGGTGGCATTGCTTATTGGGCTAACTGGGGCAAAAGTAAATTGATGTCCTATATCTTGCTTGGTAGAATCTGCACTTGCTAAGTAAGGTTTAAAAATACTTCGATGATGACAAATAGGTGGTTTAGGGTCGCCTTTGGGGGTGAGAAACTCGGGTCATTGAATAAATGCCAATATCACATTAGCATCTATGACGAGGTGGATGAACCCATATGCAAAAAGGGTAACTATTGTCCCCTTTGAGTGAAAGTACTGTGGGTCAAGGGCAAAGTGGTAAGTTTGAGTGGTGGTGCGACCAACTAAATTCTACACTTAGGGACTGAAGTACTCCCTTGGCCGATGGTTCGATAGATCTCGAGTGCTCTTAGAATGTTGGCACCATGTCAGGTCAGGGAACCTCGACAAGTGCTGGTGGCATTGCTTATTGGGCTAACTGGGGCAAAAGTAAATTGATGTCCTATATCTTGCTTGGTAGAATCTGCACTTGCTAAGTAAGGTTTAAAAATACTTCGATGATGACAAATAGGTGGTTTAGGGTCGCCATTGGGGGTGAGAAACTCGGGTCATTGAATAAATGCCAATATCACATTAGCATCTATGACGAGGTGGATGAACCCATATGCAAAAAGGGTAACTATTGTCCCCTTTGAGTGAAAGTACTGTGGGTCAAGGGCAAAGCCTCTTCGTTTAAGTGTTCATTAAAAAGGTCAACAAGTGAGTGTTCTTGCAACATTGAGCCCTCCTAACGCCAAAAATGTTATGAGAAGATGTTGTGCATTAGCATCTATGACGAGGTCGATGAACTCATATGCAAAAAGGGTAACTGTTGTCCCCTTTGAATGAAAATACTATGGGTCAGGGGCAAAGCTTCTTCGCTTAAGCGTTCATTAAAAAGGTCAACAAGTAGGTGTTCTTGCAATATCGAGCCCTCTTTCTAACGCCAAAAATGTTATGAGAAGATGTTGTTGATATCCTGTTTAGCCTAACGTGATCCAGACCCGTGTGCATAGGGTTATTTGAGGTGCATTCGAGATGAAAACACTAAACTCCTAACGTGTCACTTATACGAAGATCGAGGTCAAAAGATATTTTTTGATTTGATTCCTCTAATATCTAAGTTAATAATATGAGATAGGTGCATGTAGATGTGAGTGGCCAAAAAGTGATCCTCTTTTATTGGGTTAAAGATGAACTTTTATATCTGATCATAAAGGGGTAAAATATTTTATGAAGACTTCTACAAAGAAGTAACACGTGAGTAGAGAGGTGGGATAACTTTTATTTTCTTCGTTTAATTAGATATCATACCTAGGTTACTTATCATATCATGATTAACGATCATCTCACTTTATTTTTTTCTCTTTTCATTCATCTGTCATTAAAAAAAATATATAACTATTCCTTACAAAAGCAAACTCCATTGTATGAGAGAGAAAATGGGCTTGATGACATGATCCAAAATGATAATCATCTCAAGCCTTAGAACCTCTAAACGGCACATTAGGATATAAGACTTTAGTTATATGTAGATGGAGCAATATGTTCTTGCTTTTTATTCGAAAAATAAAAAACTAAATGATCATTCCTTTCTATGCCGAAAAAAAAAACAGTGGCTGATCATTGGACCTGCACCTATTTGTATGTGCAAGAGGCTTTCTTGTTTTTGCCTGATAGAATTTAACCTTTTTGTTTTTATTGTGTTACAATTTTCTTGAATCTTTTGCGGTATTGATATTTTACCCTCACATTCGTCATTCTCGTCTTATCATTTTTTTTATCTTTTTTTCAACACCATTTTGAGTGAAACGAGGTTAAGATTTAAGTAAAAAAAGTTAAGCTAAATGTCACGTAGATTGGACATGTCTCGCACTAACAACATGTCCCCGCCGTAGCCGACGAAGCGACGCCGAGCATGATCCTCACTTTGGCGTCGCGGACCCGCCGGTGCGGCGCGATCTTGATACGCCAGAACCCGCGGCGGCGCCGTCCCTGACTGCCGTCGAGGCGGTGGTACCCGCTCCTCTTCCAGAACCCCTTCAGTGCGCCCTGGTACAAATCCATCGTCGCCTTGTGACCGAGTGAGCAGGAGAGGTAGGTGCCGTTCATTTGGTTGGATGACGGTGGCGGCACCGTCGATCTCACAGCACTGTGTTTCATTGCAGTGCATGCACTGTGCTTCGTAGAAAGATAACACGAATCTATTCTCGATCTTCGTGGAACATCTGCGGTTTCCTTTGGCAAGAAGAATACGGTTTGCCAGGCTCAGATCGGACCGGCTGTGGATGCATCTGCAACCGGAAGTGAGGAAGCTTCGAGGCCGGTGCCATTCGAATCGCTTCTCTTTCGCTACATGCTGACTGCAGCTGAGGCCCACCGGTGAGCGGAAACACACATGGCCGGCTGTAGAATCCTTGGAATGTCATCAGATCATTCCAAATGAAAGCTGTACTCTTCTTGCAATATGTTCCGATGTCGGCAAACGCTGCATGCACTCGTTTTAGCAGTGCGTATACAAGATGTATTCTTAGCTTAGCTTGCAAGGTTCTCAATGATACACATCGACCATCGATTACCGTGACCTGTATGCGCCACCGGGATTCGAACCCTCTCCGATTTGCCCACCCACCGCTGCCAATCACGTGGGTACAGCGCAGCGCGGGATTCCACGCCGGCCCAACCCCGTCCGCCATCGGCACGTGCGACCGCCATTGCCGTCGCTCAGGTTCGTCGCCCCGGCCTCGGCAAAAGTGGGCGGCGCCCGAGACGCCGGTTCGCACGTGCCACCCCTCCGCCGCGACGCGATCCCTTAACACGTGGATCTCGCGGAGTAGTCAAAATAAGCGATTTTAATATCCCAATAAATATTTTTAAAAATAATTATCGAATTATCAAATGATAAATTCGAAGTATTTGTAGTAAAAAAAAGTGCAACTTTTTCCAGCTTGGGAAAGTAAAACGAGTGAGAGGGTGGTGAGGAATCGCTTTATAGGATACCGGCACACCGAAAGCGGAGGCTCCCACTACGCTCTCGCTCGCTCCCATCACTCTCGGTCTCCATCCGAGATGGCGAAACGCTCCACGTCGCCGGTTCCCACAATTCCCCGGGCCTTGCTCCCGCTCCTCTTGCTGCTGATGGCAGTCGCCTCCCCACCGTCGGTCTCGGCGTCGAGGGCCGTGATCAGGGACGGCACCTCCTGCACATTGTGCGCCTCTTGCGACAACCCCTGCCTGCCCGTCGTTTCCCCTCCTCCTCCACCTCCACCTCCTCCTCAGCCGCCGTCCACGTCGCAGTGTCCCCCGCCGCCGTCGTCGTCGACGCCGGGCACCTTCTACTACTACTCCCCTCCGCCTCCGTACGGAGGAGGAGGAGGAGGAGGCTACTACTACCCTCCGCCGGCAAACATCTACTACACGGCACCGCCGCCGCCCAACCCCTTCCTGCCATACTTCCCCTTCTACTATTACAGCCCCCCTCCACCCTCAGACCACAATTCCGTCGCCGCGCCCTCGAAACCCTTCTTCTTCACCTTCTTCTCCTCCTCCATCCTTCTCTTCCTCTTCTTCCTAGCGTAGGAGACTCTTTTTCTTTGCCTTCCCTAAATGCGCCACTACTCTTCCCGAAATATCCCCGTTAGCTTCCCCTCCGACCGTTGCCAAAATACCCTGGTGCCGCAGTAAACGCAGCGGCCGCCGGAGCCGCCGAAGAAGGCAAAAAGAGGGTGACACCGTCTTCGCCGCTACCGGTCTCTCTCTCTCTCTACCTGTAGCAGTAATTGTCGTTTACTCTGTTGACATATCCTGTGATTCAGTCATATCATTGTGGAATTCGTGTTGTAATAGTTATAGGGACAAGAACAATAATGCTGAGATATGTATCGATGAATAAGTAGTTTATAATTGGATGCTTATTTAGTTTGATGGATTGATCCTAGAACAGAGTGCAGATGAGCTTGCAGATTGACGATACGTACAAAGATGAGAAGAAGAAGAAGAAGAAGATGGAGAGAGTACGCAATCGAGGTGGTGGAAATGTCGGTGGCGGTGTACCGATCACATGGCGGAGTTTGGTAGATAACGACGCTCGGGGAATGATGTGGTGATCTGTGCGTGCTATTATTGCTGCTAGCCACCATAGTTTGGGATACGATTGCCTTCTAAACGAACGTCACTTGAGTTGCCGATTTAGGTTGGGATAGGGGTATTAACTCGGTCCAATCTAGTGGAACTCTTTTATTTTGGCCCGTCTCTATTGAGGTCGAGTCAAATCGTAATGTCTCGATTCTTTTGGGCTGCCTATCTTATCCCATCACCCTCAATTCTACAACCTAAATCGATTATTGTCATCAATACTATAAGTCGGGCTACCTGATCTATCATTAGTGCGACGTAGACCGTCTTTGCATACGTATAATTTACGAACCGTTACGTTGTCTTTGGAACACGACAAAGAGCAAGTCGCAACAGCCTCTTGCTTCGGCTCCGTGACGCGTGTCAGCCGTCGCCATCCGACAGCTGGAGCTGTGACAGACCCTCCTCCTCGTTGCCTCCGCCGGCCCGAACGTGTCTTCGTGCGTGCCAAACTTCTCGCTCTCCTCCGCTCCTGCGAGCGTGTGTGGTTCTTTAACGTGGGTCCCACGCGTGAGGGCTCGTTCATCGACCTTTTAAGCCGGCCCCACCCTTTCGACACGGCCACGTGGATAGTAAGTCACCTGAGGCGGATTTGTTGCCCACTTTTCGCAACAATTATCTACACTATAATCTATTTTTCTTTTTTGCACTCTTAGGCCTTATTGTTATTCATTTATAAATAAATATAATTATGTCCATTAACATATATTAATAGTCAGGGAAAAAAATAGTTTCAGCATCTCAATAAAATTCCTCAAATTGAGAACTCTAGAATTTTCAAATCATTATTATTTAACGATAAATTAAATAAACTTATGGCCACCAATTTCACTTATCATAAACATGGCTCTTTCAACTACTAAGCTAGCAATTCAAAATAAGGATAAATTAATATAAAACAGCAAAAGAAATTGAGAACTTCTCTTTGAGTTAGAACGGGACTGATGTAGACTTTTTGAATTTTTTTAATTCATTTTGGACTATTTTGGATGAGCAAACTTGATCTAAATCAAATTTGTCCTCCATTAGGATTAGTGTTGTAATTATACATAAATTGGAATCACAAACCACTTTGACTGGGAAACTAACTTCTTAACCCTATCGAATTGTTTTAGGAATTAGATGCATGTATTGGAGAAGCTTAGTTTCTTTTTTAGTATATCTCTAATTGGATTGTATTTAACAATATATCTTATTTAAAGGCTAAGCTAACAGGTGATATCGAGAACATCGTCGATCAATTATCATCAATCAATACGTGACTTTCATATAGTATCCAAATTAGAAAGAAAAAATAAATATCACCATTTATTCATCAGCCCATATAGATAATGATAAAAAATAGACGATTATAGATTATCTTTTTCTTATCTCTCGTATGAATAAAATATAAAACATAAGTTTTTAGAGATGATTAGTGATTACTTTACTATAAAAACTTATCTTTAACATAATAAAAAGGATATCACCTTTGGACCACTCGGTCCACAATTACTAATTTAAAAGTTGCATAAATAAAAACCTTTCATAATATATATGAGTCTAGAGTTGGGCTATATATAATGTTTTAATTAATAAAATAGCATACATTTTATTCATTAGTTAGATGGGCTATATATAAATTTAAATAATTATTTTTCACCTTACTCTACACATAAGAGTCATGTAAAAAAATAATAAAGAACTAATAGACTATAAAAGGTGAATATAAACATTAATATTAAGATCGGATAATCTCTCTCTATCTCTCAAATCCATCTCTAGGAATCTAATTTGGATATAGGAGAGATTAAATCGAGAACCCTTTTTATCTTTGTTTAGAGAACAAGTACACAATTACATTGAGAGCCTTCTATACCTCATACAACACACATCGGCTCTCTTGATACGGATCAATCTAAACCCGTTCAAATCAATCAACACGCTAAAAGACAATCACCAATATTGATATTAGATGATAATATTTTAAAAATCTTATTTAAAAATTAAAAGAAATCAACTAGTTTATTTGATTGACAAAACAGTGTATTGAGATCAAATTCCGCCTCCTTCACTTGCAAAATAATTGAAATCCAATACAATTTTGATGTCTATTTTTTTCGATGAAATAGGGAAATGTTGTTAATTTTGGGTTGGTCAAAGGAGAGACAGAGCAACTTTGACTTGTTTTATTGAAGTGGTCGCAGTCCGATGGTTGGTGTCACGTCTTCTATTTATCCACCCCACGCTGAGTTGTTTGTCCCGCGTCCCAAACATTTCATGCGCCACGTCAGCCTCGTGACTCGTGCTAAGACATATCTCATAAATCATGTCTTTGTTACACCCATCAAATCACAACTAAACTTGTCCAAATGCATCATCATTATTATTATTATTATTGATATACTATTTAAAATTTTCAATAATAGAAGGTTCGAAATTTTATGCGTCGATTTTTCGGCCGATTGAACCGAGTCAATTAAGACAACTAAAAAGTAAAATAAAAAATAAATATTTTTTTTAATGTATTCTTTAAACATGATTGGATTCGAGCAATGAGATCGATAGTGGACGATGGAATCTTTCTGCATGGGAGAGGAAGAGGAGACGAACGGACTTATAAGTAATTTTATTTTATTTTAAAAAATAAAATATTAATCTTAATTGAATAAATAAATATGAATTTTTTATAAAGAATTACCTAAATAATAATGAAAACGGAATGAATTGGTCTGACTTTATAGTGTTATAAGTTATATTACACATGAAAATGAAGTGGCATTCGATGAGATTAGGGCACGCAGGTAAATATCAAAACGAGAGGTGCTCCGAGATAAAGATTAATTATGGGTTAATTTTGAAGTAAATAATATTCAGTTAAATTATTAATAAAAGAATTAATAATCTAAATCCGACAAGATGTGGAACTACCATCTGTCATACACGTACAAACGGAACAGCCAACCACAAAACCCAAATAATGCCTTCTTCCCCCTTTCTCTCTTCCTATTCCCATCTATTGCCTTCCTTTTACATGGATTCCTTCCTTCTCCCGTCCAGATAAAAAACGACCGACACACCTCATGTCCTTCCGGCACTTCCTACCATCGCTCTGGTCTCCCACCACCTCCACACCATCTCTATCTTGAGCTCCCTTGGCAACTTCACCGCGAGGAGGAAGAGGAAGGAGAGAAGAGAGGTAAGAGGAGAGGATGTCGGTGCTCGGGCGGTGCTTGGGGGAGAGGCGGGTGCGGCAGCTGCATCGGGCGCTCCGCAATGGGCGGCTGACTCTGCTCTGCCTCGTCATGACCATCGTCGTCCTCCGAGGTACCATCGGCGCCGGCCGCTTCGGCACCCCGGAGCAGGACCTCCACGACATCCGCCGCCTCCTCCACCGCCATCCCCATCACCCCCACCGCGCCCTCACTGAGCAGCAGCCGCAGCATACCGATTTCAACGGCGCCGAAGAGGAGGAGGATCCGCCGCGCGATCCGTCGAAGCCCTACTCCCTGGGCCCCAAGATCTCCGATTGGGACGAGCAGCGCGCCGACTGGCTCCGCCGCCACCCGGAGCGGCCGAGCTTTCTGGGCTCCACTAAGCCGCGCGTCCTCCTGGTGACGGGATCCTCCCCGAAGCCCTGCGAGAATCCTGTGGGCGACCACTACCTGCTCAAGTCCATCAAGAACAAGATCGACTACTGCCGCGTCCACGGCATCGAGATCTTCTACAACATGGCCCTCCTCGACGCCGAGATGGCGGGCTTCTGGGCCAAGCTGCCCCTGATCCGCTCCCTCCTCCTCGCCCATCCGGAGGTGGAGTTCCTGTGGTGGATGGACAGCGACGCCATGTTCACCGATATGGCCTTCGAGCTCCCCTGGGAGCGCTACGCCCCCTTCAACCTCGTTTTGCACGGCTGGAACGAGATGGTCTACGACGACCGCAACTGGATCGGCCTCAACACCGGCAGCTTCCTCCTCCGCAACTGCCAGTGGTCGCTCGACCTCCTCGACGTCTGGGCGCCTATGGGCCCCAAGGGCAAGACCCGTACCGAGGCGGGCAAGGTCCTCACCGCCTTCCTCAAGGACCGCCCCGTCTTCGAGGCCGACGACCAGTCCGCCATGGTCTACCTCCTTGCCACCCAGCGTGACCGGTGGGGTGACAAGGTCTACCTCGAGAGCGCCTACTACCTCCACGGTTACTGGGGCATCCTTGTTGACCGCTACGAGGAGATGATCGAGAACTACCACCCGGGCCTTGGCGACCACCGCTGGCCCCTCGTCACCCACTTCGTCGGCTGCAAGCCATGCGGCAAGTTTGGGGATTATCCCGTGGAGCGCTGCCTCAAGCAGATGGATCGCGCTTTCAACTTTGGGGACAATCAGATCTTGCAGATGTACGGGTTCACCCACAAGTCGCTCGCCAGCAGAAGGGTGAAGCGGATCAGGAATGAGACAAGAAACCCGCTGGAGCTGAAGGATGAACTGGGGTTGCTGCATCCGGCGTTCAAGGCCACCAAAGTCATTGGCACAGCATCCTGAGTAACTTCTTTTTTTCTTCTGTACCTCTTGTTCTTTTCTAGTTAAATTTAGAGCTATTGTCATCATGGGAGGCTTAATTATCTAAAGATATATTTATGCTGTATTGGTGTTCAATATCAGAGAGTTCCTGACACATGAATATGCATCTAAGGATAGGAATAGTAATCTTCTTTTATTCCATTTCTTTTATTTGTTGCCACTTGCTTATCCTTGAGGATCCTCAGATTTATCTAAATGTGAAAAGAGATTATTGTCATCTTTTGGTTTGGACATGAAGCAAAGTCACAGACAAAAATAACAGTATGTTGTCAGTAAAAATATAGAGTTTTGTTGTAGATGTTCCTCTTTCCTGCAAAGGTTTGTTTGTTCTGTTAAGTAAAGGAGGACCACTGTAGTGTTTTCTTGGATGTTACTTGTCTTGCTATTGACATGGTCAGGTCCTTATACCCAATGAGCACCTCGATGGATCACTTGTTTCATTGCTAAAAAAGATAGTCTGCATAAACTTTATTTTGTCACAATACGTGAAACAGAGGTCACAAGTTGTTATGCTATGTGGTCAGATCTGCTTGTACAATTATTGATATGTATTCGTCTGTTTATTCTGTTCAGTACAAGTTTTGAGCTTTTGATAGATGAAGGTATTGGATAACCCACTGGCACCATGGCATCTAGTTTTAAGTCATGTGTTGTGACCTATCTGGTTAATGTTACTTGGATCCTGGACAGTATTTCTTCGGATTCAAATGGAAAAGTTCAGTTCTTAAATTGATTTTATTGGAAAAGGAATATACAAGAGCTCTTTTAATTCTCTTCTGGTAGTGGCTAAACATCAGCTCTCTTCATTTTTCTCTATAGAAGTTGAAATCTGTCATGTTATGCAGAGAATTGAGCTCTTTTTGCAATATGTAAATATTTCTGTTGCAACTTTTCGTCTCATTGCTACCATTGAATCCTAATATTTAAACGATTATGGCAGTCTTGTTGATTTTGTCAGAGCTCTATCTTCCTATCTTCATGTTAATTATACATCAGCTCTTCTTTCTTTTGTTATATATTCAGAGAATTGGGATTTTTTTTTTGCAATATGGCAACATATCAATGGAACTTTCCATGTTATTGCTACCACTGAATCCTGACATTAAAAGACTATGAAATTCTCATTGATCATTTCAAGTTTTTACCTCCTTTCATAATCTTGAACACACTATTAAAAGACTATGAAATTCTCATTGACATTTAGTGGCTTCTTTGCTGATCCATGCTAAGATGTGCATACTAATGATCAATGAGATGTACCTATTACAAGCCAAATTACTTTTCATGTAAGTGTCAAGTCCTGATCTCTTATAGACTGTGCCAATTTTCTTAATAGTCTTCTCAGTTCTCTCATACCCAGTTGTTGTTCAAATTGTTGAGCTAATAAAAAAGGTATTTTGCCAATAGAAGTTAATTTTATTGTGATCTGAGAAAGTTATGACCCTAGTTGTGCATTATTTTATTTTTGTCGCATGTTACACCCAAAAGTTATAGTTTCCGATAGACAAAAATACCAGGCAAGCCACTAGCATCATGACATCAAGTCCTTGTTTAGGTTTTTGAACTTGTGAAGTTCAGCATTGTTTTATTCTATAAAATTATGATGTTTGCTGTACTTTCGATGGGGCTTGCTGTGCTTTTGATGTATTAATAACAGATTTATGTATTCTTAAAATATGTTATTGGATGATAAAATTTCCATCGGAGCTTATGATGCTACAATAACACTAGTTTGAAACTAGAGGGGAAGCCCTGATGCCATGTTAAGGTTGTGACCTGATTTATCAGGATTTGAGTCATTGAAACATAATTTTTCACTTGCAAGGGTTAGGTTGTGTACACTGACCTCCCATTATCCACATGCACCTCAGTACCCCTTTTTGTTCACTAGTTTGCAACCTTAGCTTGTTGTCTATTTTCCTGTCATCATACCAGAGCGATAATTCTTTCCTGAATTGATTCTGCATCCTTTGAGTATGATCTTTTCAAGTTCATTGATCAACACGGAGAGGTGCATGCAAAAGCTAGGAAAGGATTATTCCGATTGTGACCTGCATTTTACGTAACTTTCTCATGTAAATAGCACATCCTCAATGTCGCATACTGTTTCAAAATTCTGAAAAACTTGTAGTCTTTATTAGGACCAGTGGTTTTAAGCCGATCTGTACCATGGAGCATCTAAGCTTGTTTTCTGCCCCAAAATGGTGAGACAAATCTTCTTCTCTGCTAAGTAGGCTAAATCATCTTTTCCCTTGTATGGCATTACAAATTGTTCTTGTATTCATTTTCTTAGCTGTTTGGGTTATATTGACAGGTATATTTTCCTCTCATCACATTAAAGCTTTGATTTTATACAGAATTGCTTTTGAATCAGCTCTTTAAATTCATTGATTGATGTGGATAGGTGCATGAAGAAAACTAGAAAAATAATATTCTTACTTTTCACATTACAAGCAGCTTTATGAAAATGCAGTCTTGATCTCACATAGCAGCTTAAAACATATCTGCTTCAAGGAACATCTAGGCTTTTTTTATTTTGACCCAAAATAAGAAAGGAAAACTTCTTCTCTGCTAAGTAGACTAAATCATCTTGTCCTTGTTTTACATTCCAAATGATTCTTGGGTTCATTTTCTGAAACTGTGTGCATTGTCTTGTTAGATTACTTCCTTTAATGAGTCCCCCAGTTGTAAGTTCTAATAACTAGATGCAAACAATGTATCTTTAAACTCTGTAGAATCTGGAGCTTTGTAGCCCTTATTGTGAGGCGTGAATCTTTTGTTAATTATAACTTTTGTTACATCCAGTTAGTCTTCTCTATGCGAAAAACATTTTCTTATTAAATAAACAGTATAAATCTCTTTTAACCCAAATTGTATAATTGTATAAGTGCTCCAAAATTTTGTTCATTTTAGAACATTTATTGAGTTTCTAGCTTTTTACCATTAAGTATGTGATTTCAGGATGTGAGATAACCTAAATTACACTCAAACAAAGAAATTTTCAATGCTGTTCACATGAATGTCTCATATTAATATGCTTATATGGCAATTGGTTGCCAGGCTACATTCGAGGCCCTGAGATTTAATGACTGAACTTGAGAGACCTTTCTTCTTTTGATTGATTGCATTCAGGTTTCTACTTTGTGCTTTTAGTTGCCTACAAAACAAGTGATAATTTATATTTGCTATCAATCATGCTAGGAAACTGAATTATTTGTCACATTTATGGGCATGCATGATAAATATTTCGAAAATCAAATTATAACAATGCGATAGACTGAGAATGCTCACATCCGTCTTTGATAATGTTCTTATCATCTATCAACTTGTGCAACTAATTTTTACATTTTATATGCATATGTTGCATTTACTCAGTAACATTAGATGCTGTCAGGTTCTAGGTAACTATGTTGTAATTTCTAAAGGTAATTTTTGTCTCATGGAGACTAATTTCTGATATTTAGACTAGTAGATGATTCTCTCAGCAACACCATCAGAAATCCATCTCATAATATTTCTTTATCAATTTTCCTAAATCCATCTCATTTCTTTATCAATTTTGGTAGCATTCAGCAGTGAAGGTTGTCATAAGAAATATCTTTCGATGGTCATATTCTTGTATTTATTGACTTCCAAACCATATACTAACAAGCTCTACGTGCTTATTACATATTAAGACATCAGCCTTCTTACAAGCTAAACCAGACGTGGAGTTCTCAAGCGACAACCTTGCACTTTCCACTGATCGGCTCCCAAATGGCCGGTAGGAGAAACCTCCGGCCACCGGCGCCGAAAGCGTTAAAGCTGGCTTCGCTCTTGTCATCGATCAACAGGTTTCCGGGATTCCCCGGATAGGCACCCTCCCCGAATATTCCGGCGCAGGCGGTGGCGGCCTCCAGCGGCGCAAGCCGGTCGCCCTGGTAGTAGCCATCGCGGAACGGGTTCGTGACGGCCCCAGCAATCACCGTGGCGATGTTGATAATGGTCCCGTCCACGCCGACCCCGTTCGGCGCCACCAGTGGCGGCCCCGGCGGCCCGTATGCCGGGGCAGCGTACGGCCATGCGCAGAGGCCGGGGCACTGCGTCCCCGGGTCGCCGACGTGGGCCATGACCACCCGTTTCCCGGTCGGCATCAGAACCGTGCTGTGGAAGCCGCATGAGCTCGTGCAGAACTGACCGACGGTCACGTCGGAGGACGTCAGGGCCATATAGACGCCGGCGGCGTCGAGGGGCAACGAGCCTTTCGCCACGGAGCTTCTCACCAGGTCGGCTAAGTTGGAACGGGTGAGAGATCGTCCCAGGGAGTAAGCCCGGTCGGATGTCTGGGCGGCGACCTCGACGTTTGCTGACGCAGGCTTCCCGGTGTAGTCTTTGTACTGTTGCACGGTTGACCACCATTTTGACACAGTGGGTTGCGGCGAAGGCGAAGACCGAAAGGAGGCGAAGAAGTCGGAGACGGCGGCTCGGTGGGCGGCGGTGAATGAGCCATACCATATGATATAGATATTGATGGGTGAGCTGAGGAGGGAGCCATTGTGGTAGTGGAGGGTGGTGGAAAGAGCCGCTAAAGAAGAAGATGATGGTAGAGCCAAGGAAGCAAGGATAAGCAAAGTTGGAAGCACGGTCGTAATGGACTTGGCCATGCTTTTAAGTGTGGTCTTCATGTTTCGGATGTCGCTGCCTCTTTATAGAGGCTTGGAGTTGGGATTACATGGAGATTGGTTGCTGAATCAATGATGATTGATTGAAGAGATATTGTTTACAATATTTTTTCGATTGCTCTGAGTTTACTATAAAGTATTTCATAAAGAAAGATTCTAGTTATACAAAAATAGTGGCTCTGAGATAATATTTACAGGCTTAGTTGAAATTATCTAAGTTATAATGCATTATCAATTTGAAAATTATTAGTTTAATTACAATCTCGTTTAGATCTATAAAAGAATAAATTAATTAATTCTGAAAACGAGTGATGAACAAGTTTTGACATCTCATGAAGAAGATAACTTTACAAGTAATTCGGTAAACACTTAGTGTGCAAGAGAGAAAGGAGAAAATAATAATTTTAGAAGGTAAACAAATAGTTGTAAGTCTACAAATGACTGCTCACCAGGTGTCAGACACGTTGGCAGGTTCCCGTAGGTTTTGCGTGAAAACTTGTGAATTCAATTAATGCCCAATATTATCTCAAACCCCCATCTAGTCTTATGTCACTCGGGTGATTCTATGGTGCTGAGATGTTTAATATTTAGTATCGTAATGTAGTCTATAGAAAATAGGTTATGACACATGAAACTGGATCATTTTAGGATATTTTTATCCATTGTAGTAAACAGTCATTTTGTAGCCCTACAAACTATTTCTGCTTATAATTTTTAAGAAAAAAACATACAAAACAAGGTAATATATGCTGCCAAACATATGTATAAGCAAACAAAAGTGAGGAATGATTCATAGACATAGGTGTTGCGAGTGCACGACAACCATCCAAGATATTCTTCCCCATTTAAATTGTCAACACCCTCATTGACGACTTGTTGGTAGACCTTAATAATTGCTTCTTCATGTCATTGAGCGTCTTTAGGCTCATAATTGGCTTCTATCTAGGGAAGCTTTTGGTACTTCACCAAGTACTCGATCTGCTCTATACTATTGAATAGTTTTGTCATGCGATCCACTAAATTGACTTCAACTCGCTTTTCATAAGAGACTCTGATAGGGGGTAAACAAGTTGAAACACTTCAAAAAGCATCTTGCATATCTGAGTTGTGCATATCTGAGTTGTAAGTTTTGAAGTTACTTACATAAAAAATATTATAAATTTTGAATTATGTCAATAGTTGCAACTTGTAGGAGATATTATTTATTCCATTAATAATTGAGAAGGACCGCTCGTACCTACACACCAGTTTCTTATGGATTTTATGCTTAAAGAACTGGAGTTATACCTACACACCAGTTCCTTATGCGGGTTGAAGTTTCGTCGGTACCAAATTGTGACTTTAAACTTTTATGGGTACCTTTTCGGATTTGTCCACTTCTTTACTTTTTTAACTGCCTTCTCCAAATAAAATCAAACAATATTTACATTTCCATATCATTCCTTTATAAAGTGACATATTGTCATTTCTTTATAGTATTTAAGTAAAAACACATAAAAATAAGATAAAACATGTTATCAAACATAAATACAAATAAACAGAAGTGATAAACAATAGGTAGAGGAAGGTGCCACGGGTGATTATATAATATTATCTGTGACACTAGGGACATAAAAGAGTCATGTGATATAGAAATGATAAACAATACGTAGACGAAGGAAGGTGTCACGGGTGATTATATGATATTATCTGACACTAGGGACATAAAAGAGTCATGTGATATATACTAAATTTGATCTATGTTAATCTTGATTAGTTTAGTCATATTCATTGTTAAACTTCAAAATTTCAACATAAATGAGTAGTCTAAGACTCTTTTTGGAATTTGATATAAAAAACAATGGCACATAGATAACCCAGTGACATATCAGTTCATTCGATTGATACATCAATCGGAATTTGGTCTCATGAGATTGGTAACATGGCACCAAGAAAGATACTGATTCGATGTCGATAGTTGACAAACCTGAGCTTAGAATAAGCAGTTATCCTGTAACCACAGCTCTTACAATTTGGTGTATGATCTCACAAATCGTTGATGATAAGATTACTCACATAATTATTCCCAACATTTATTGCAGCCTCGACTTAACGATCACCCCCAACAAGCAATAAAAGGTTCCTAGGTGTGTTCTCAAAGGACCCTTGCTCCTCTCTTATGATCATTTTACCAAATCCTTAGATCCCTTATTGATTGATTTAAGAATCAGATGAGCTTTCTCGTATACACTCCCGACGTAAACGAAATTGATTGATTAATCTTCTATATTAAAAGTTCAAGAGGAAAAGAAATAATCTTATAGAATACAATCTTTATGATCAATCAAAGACATATTTAAGTTGGAATCAGGATTTGTCCGGTGTAACATCACCGTTCCTACTAATCTAATGAAAGATTCGATCGAAGACTAATCTTCGATAGGCTAAACGAGACAAGGAACCTACTCTACCTCTTCACGATAAGCTACTTGTTGCCGGAGCAAATTAAGATGACCATAGTCCAGCTAGAGGTCAATCCATGTTGCTGAAGCACGAAAGATCGAAGTAGCGTGGGTAGCTAAGTTATTCAAGGATTGAACAGTGATTGATGTGTTGGTGGTCGAATGAAGTTTTCAGCAGATTTTATGTTAGGATATGACAGAGTTATCAATCAGAGTCTAATATACGTACATTGTTTGCATGTGATTGTCATTATAGCCGTGGGGGGCTTAATATGGTCAGTGAAGTGGATATGGAAGGATTTGCTGTGAAATCAAACAAAAAGTGCAATCAGCACAAGGAGTAGTGTGCTTGCAAAATTTATGATTTTAATTGGATCACGTAATCTCCCTTTGGAATTGCATACAATCGAATGAGAGAATTGATAAGGTGGCTCCCAGAGATCCATATGTTGGTGCTATGAATGCAAAATGGTGACTGATTAGTGGCAAAATCCAGAATGATTAGCTTGATATGTGTCAAAGCTTATAAATGTCTTGGACATTTTCTTAACAGTTTATACTTTTAGAATTTATTCTAGATAAGCTTGTGTGCAAGAGGGGATAGAGATTTTGATTATATCTGTACTATTTAATTATTAGAGAAACATTCATTGTTGTACCATATGCATCACATACTAAAACTTTCTTCACGTGTTAAGCCCATGAACTCTTTTTGTGTCACATAGCATCGAAATCTCTATCCTTTTAATTAGTGGAAAATATATTTATAGTTAAACTAGACACTTTGGTTATATGTCAAGACTAATCGGTTTGCACTTAAGAGAGGACGAGAGATTTTATTCATATTCTTAGTGTCAAGATATCAAATGATTAAATTGATGAAGAAAGATCTATCGTATTCATATTTGATGGTGTGGTTGTCGATGATGTCTCTGTCAACTCGACTTGATCTTGAGCTACATGTAAGTGATTTAGATATTGTTGAAGAGTGATTAATAAGAAGACGAGTGGGTGCTCTTAGTCGTTACGATGCTCGTATAAGGATTGAGATAGAAAAGCGAAGTCACGATTGAACAATAATTAACCTGGATAACAATGTGATTATCATATCAATTGGGTCCCACCTCTGCGGCTAGCTATGATTAGGGGGGTTGAACATTCCACTATCAGTATTCTTATCATTTGGAAAAATATTTATTGTTTTTATTAGGAGATGACGGTATGTATGTGCTTCTCGGACTTTAGAGGTCTTTATCATTTTTCGTGGCATATTTGATGTGTTGACGGATTAGGTGATGCCCGTTTTCTCTCACATTACCATTTAACCACAGCGTAGAAATAGAAAGAGAACTGAACGAAGTTATCTCACTCCCAAGATGAAGCCCTCACACCTTCGTTCACAATGAAATCATTTCATCGGAAAACTTATGGCCTCGTAATACTCATGGAAATTAATTCAATTCATTAATCCATTTCTAATCTATCAAATTAGATCAAATTAAATATATGATATTTTTTTTAAAAAAATAATTTTATTTGATTTGAGAAAATAATTTTTCTCTATGATATTCCTGATTGATTGATAAACTTCCATTTTTATGGAGATATATAATTTTTAATAATATTAAGTTTTAAGTAGATATTGAAGTTATATGTAAAATATCCCTAAACTAATCGCTACTACAACAATAGTCGACCTTTGGAGAATCGTCCATTTTGATTTCAATCACCATTCCATTCCATTTGGCCGAATCACGACAAGAATCTATTCAAATATTTCGTTCATTACAACCTGAAGAATCGAGGATAAGCAGCCATCGCATGCCAACTGTGCGCATTCCATTCATGGACGAGGCGATCTTCCCACCGCTGGCCTCTAGATAAGAACAAAACCCTCCGATCCCCCCGATGCCATCAGAATAGAGACCTGTAGAGGCAGCTCAAGCACCAGAGATCTAGAAATGGCAGACCGACTTGTCTACTCTCCGCTTCGGACTGCACTGTTAATCTCGGTCTTGGCGGTCCTATCGAGTATTCTTTCTTCCTCTCTTCCTTCCTCTGTTGTAGTGTTAACTGTATGTACAGGGACAGTGTGGATTACCAACTCGTGTTTCTGCGTTCAGGCGTGCATGGCATCGGCGTCAACTACGGTTTGGTTGGCGACAACCTACCCCAGCCCAGCGCGGTGGTGGATCTCTACAAATCCAACAATATCGATGGCATGAGGATCTTTAATCCAAACCATGACGTCCTCGAAGCCCTACGAGGATCCAACATCCCACTCATTGTTGGTGTTGAGCACAAAGATCTCCAACCTCTGGCCTCCGATGCTTCCGCAGCTACCAACTGGGTTCAGACCAACATAGCAGCCTACTCGCCCAGCGTCTCCTTCCGCTACATAGTCGTCGGCAACGAGGTCATCCCCGGAGATTTGGCGCAGTACGTCTTCACCGCCATGCAAAACATCCAAACCGCACTCGATTCCGCCGGCCTACGAGTCAACGTCTCGACCTCGGTTGCGCTATCTGTTCTCGGCTCATCGTATCCTCCCTCCGCCGGTGCTTTCACTCCGGAAGCACAAACCTACATGGAACCCATCATACGGTTTCTCGCCAGCGGTGGATCCCCGCTCCTCGTCAACGTGTATCCTTACTTCGCCTACAGAGACAACGCCAATCAGATCGCGCTGTCCTATGCCCTGTTCACCTCCGAAGGAGTGGTGGTGACCGATGGAGCATATGGTTACAAGAACCTGTTCGACGCAATGCTGGATGCGACCTATGCGGCGATGGAGAAGGTGGGAGCGGCGGATGTGGCCGTCGTGGTGACCGAGAGTGGCTGGCCATCAGATGGCGGCTTTGCAGCAAACATCAGCAATGCTCAGACATACATCCAGAATCTGATCAATCACGTTGGGGAAGGAACACCGAGAAGACCTGCACCGATCGAAGCCTACATATTTGCCATGTTTAACGAGAACCAAAAGGAAGCAGGAACGGAGCGAAACTTCGGTCTCTTTTACCCGGATGAGCAACCCGTCTACCCATTAAGCTTTGTTTAGCCAAAACATGGTGGAGGAACTCTTTCCTATAATCTCAAAACGCAAAACCATAAGGCACCGGAAGAACTCCCAAAATTCTGGTCCTTCAAGTCTCGCACTAGGGAATACCCATATTTAGGAAACTTAGAAGGGTTATCTTTCTCGATGAATCAACGCTGTTAGGGCTAACCAAATAAAGAAGATATTTTCCAATCGAATAATGCACTTCTTATTATGAACATCAGCATCTGTGTGCCTTCACATGTGGATGGATATATCAGTTGTAATTGTAGGGAGGAGGGGAGATGAACTTAGTTAGTGGTGAGAATTGCAATGAAAAGATAAATGAATCTGTATGTGAATCATGTCATATAAGAAGAATTTAGTGATACGAATATTATTCTTAATAGTTCTCGGGTTGTAGTGGTGTGAATGCTGCTCCGACAAGGCCTAAGCGGACACGAAGGATACACCTCGAAGGAATAACTCCG
The DNA here is from genome assembly GCA_001649415.1 of Musa itinerans. Classification (NCBI taxonomy): domain Eukaryota; kingdom Viridiplantae; phylum Streptophyta; class Magnoliopsida; order Zingiberales; family Musaceae; genus Musa; species Musa itinerans. The sequence goes on from LVTN01001321.1 coordinate 43,443, forward strand.
ATACTAATTATGCACTAAAACATATTGTTCTGGGTTTGGATCCAAATCGAGTCTAGAGTTCGAGCTTGTCATAAGCTTTCGAGTTGAGGATGAAGTGGTTTAATAAGGTCTTCCATAAAAGTACATTAGAGGTACGCCCCTATAAAAATCACATATGATGCTTAAATTAATAAAGAAATTGAGGGAAGAGGTGTTGTACACTCAAATTATTCGAGATAGTCTTAGAAAAACACCTGAGGCCTTTTTATGGAGAGCTTTAATAACTATTGGAATTAAGCGAGGAGTTCAAGTATACCAAATCGGTGGGTACTTATTAGTCATTACTTGGTGACGTCAATCAAATTGTTGAACATTACGCAAGCAAGGTCTACGTAAATAGGGCAGGGGAGCACGACTATCATGTCAGGATGATTAGGTTCTTGAGGTCGCATTGAGTCAGCATTAATGTGGGCATCACACCTCACTGACGTATCGATTGATAAGGTATTTGATAAGACATGATGTGGTGTTGGATCATTGAACGTTATACATGGGGCACACCATAGAAGGTGGGTGTTGTTACTATCATTATAGTCACTCAAGAGATCAAGGAGATTGAATTTAAGGATATTTCATGATTTGAAAGGGGACATATTCACATTAGCTTTGACTCGATGACTGGCTTGCCAGCTCACTACCAATTGGACGTTGACGTGAATAACTAAGATATAACATCCCCTTTCCATGTGACAGACGGTAGGGCAGCAGCCCTTCGCCTTCCCAGATTACGATTTTGGGGTACAAGTCAACTACCCGGAGTAGTAACTCCCTAGTGGCAAAGCCTGTATGCTCATTTCCCAGTTGACTAATACAATCGATCACCTTCTGCTTATTTCGAGCGACTACCAACGCTAACAAGTGACACTCCCATAGATTAGCTTTGACTCGATGACTGGCTTGCCAGCTCACTACCAATTGGACGTTGACGTGGGTAGAGAAATGCCCGCATCCCCTTTCACTACCAACGCTAACAAGTGACACTCCCATAGTTGTCCTTTGCTGACAATGTGTTATAGGGACCGTACAATCTCGTCATCCAGGTAAATGAGCCACAGGAGGGTGTACGGGCCCGTCCCCATCAACCATCAATCTTCTTTTGCTGGTTGCATAGGTATAAAAGTCGGTCTCCAAGGTAAAAAGAGGGGATTGGACTTAAGACTTCTACTATTTATACTCCCACTCATACTAACTTTACTATCGGAAGGGTTAGGTTGGGAACTCCCTCCCGACGCTGACCGCTTGTGCATGATTCCCGATAACCTCAAGGAGGCCCAAATCACCACAACCAGACTCAAAATCCACCTCAGACGTATAAGTAGCACATCGGGATCGCTTCAGCTTGACCTTCCTTGGCTCGTGTCGCCCTACACAATTGTCCCGTGGGCCATTAGAACAAGCTTATGCCTTCGGGACAAAATCAAGCTACGTCGATTCTCGATCGATGGCATCAAGGCAACAACATTTTAACACTAGAAAGAGGGCCCAAATTGTCACAAACTTAACTAGTTTTGCCTAAGTCTTACAGCACCCTTGTGTGTCCATTTGCAAAAATTAGCCTCCCAGAAACCTCTTATGGTCCTTTAGAACTTATAAAAGAGAAATCGGGTTAGAGAAATCATTTCACTCGGGATCTACAAGCAATCATTTCAATAAACACATCGTAGCCAATGCAAATTATAAACATAGACTTCACAAGCTCTAGACAATCGCATAACAAATGGTCCAAAATGGTCCATTATATATTGAAATGCCTATAAGTACCCACATGATACAACATTCATTTATAAGCCTAAAGCAGCCACTAAAGCCAACCAAAATGAGGCTACTAAACCTACTATTAACCATCTATATGTTATACAAAGCATGAAAAAAATTGATATACATGAGCATTACATCAAACATCTCATTTATAATTTTGTCCATGATATTCTCTCTCACTTATTCCTTTGACGTCCTTGTCAAAACCTTTGCAAATACTGCATCTTTTTGTCTTTGTTGAGTCTTTAATCTTTTGATCTAGCTACAATGCGCCTCTTGGCTCCGAACTACACTTCGCTGCTATTGTTAAGTAGTCAAACTTTGATCTATTATGCTGCTTTAACTTACCAATGGCTATGACTATGGTGTGGGGGCGATTGAGCTGTGTTGATTCCTGTTGGCTCCTACGAGTCCCTTAAATGAAGGAAAAGACCATCCTTGATGTTCATCAGTCTCTCAAATGCATCATGCCACTTGAACTGGGTGGTTGCTTATTGGAGCTTTAATGAGCATCACCTCGCAGACTTTGAAGTTTTTGGGCCATTCCTCTGTAAAATTTTTCCATTGATTCTTCATCTACTTAGTTGTCAGTTCCAAGTAAGCTTACATCATTTCACTTTCACTTTCAATTGGTATTATGTTAGGAAATAAAATAAATAATCTACTCTCAATAATATCGATCACCATTGGTGATAATTTTATAACTATTTTGTTCCTTGATGGGATAAAAAGAGAACTTTATATACAAACAAAATATAAATAAGCCATAACACATAACAAAATTAAATAGAAATTATAATCAAATAAGACACCAAGATTTATGTAAAAAATCTCTCCAACATGAAGGGTAAAAATCATAGGGCAAGCCAAAAAAAATTAACTATAAAAATAATGAATATACAATTCTCAAAATCACTTACCCAAAACCCAAGCAACAATCACAAGAGAATAACTAAGATATAAAGATTACGTTACTATACACAATATCTAAAATCTTCCCAAGTAATCACAACAAGAATCTACTATAAATTTGATCTAACCTAAGATAAGAATACTACTTGGATAATTGACAACAATCTCTGAGTTATCCTTATCCTCTTCCCTTTCTTTCTTTTATCATTTTTTTCTCTTTTTCTAAACTACGTTACTGTAGTTTTTCAGCCCTATTTGCAGCCACCACTAGCCCCCCTTTTTAGATCTAGGTTAAAAGAAAGAAAGGAATGTGGCTAAGTGGGTTGTGGGTTATTAAAGCGGGCTGAACAATAGGTCATGTGCCCAACATTCCTTTAAGTTTTTCCAAAGAGTCTTTGAACCTATACAAAGCTCATCTGCTAGATAGATAAGAGAATTAGAGTACTCGATTTCGCCCATTCTCTTAAGAGTTAAGAAGGCAAATGTTACTTGACTTCGTCTACCTCCTTGAAGATTATACTCTATGCATTGAGCTGGTTATTAGTCTTCGCTCGCTCTTTGCTCACACTTTCGAAGCACTCAAAGTGTTTGCACTCCTTGCGTTGAGTTAGTTATTCTGATTTACCTTCTCAATACCATCGAACTTTTGAAATACAAAAAGATTTCACCCTAACTTAGAATAAGTCTCTAATAGATTTGGTTGCCTCTAGGATTATACCATCTTCTCCATCATCTCTATCGTCTACTCTTTTAAGTAGAAAAGGTATAACATCATGTACTTTGTTCCTTAGTCGAGTACTCTTGCATTGATCCGAAGTCCTCCACTTTCGATTATCTTGATGAGAAGCTCGTTGACATTGGTCTTACGAAGTTCTCTGGCCTTTACCCTTTAGCCTTATCTCAGTACTTGGATTTTGCCTCTATATTCTCTACCTTCTCATCCCCTTTCAAGACCAAGTGCTCTCTCTCCATTAGAGCAATGGATCGATGATTCCATAGAAGTCTCACCTTTATAGTACCATGGCGATGCTATGCTCTTGGCCCTACTATCAACTGTCTCGCATCTGCATCCCTTTCTTCGTGATCGATCCGCTTTATAGCACTATGACGCTCCTTCAAGTCCATCTCCATTCTGGCCGATGCTTGGTTTTTGGGTAGCTAAGTACCTTTGGAATCGTTGTCACTTCCTTGCCTTTTTCGATCACTTGCTTCAACACCTCTATATTTTCCGAGCAGTTCCCCTTGGTCAATGGAAATATAGACTACAACTGCCATATATGACCTCTGCCATCATATTGCAGGGCTTGTGCCGATTCAGTTCTTCTTAGCTTCCTTGCTAGTAATGTTCACTTACTCGACCTTATCCTCTGACTTACTGGGCTCCCTCAAATGAATATGAGCTTTGGAGCAATCCAACTCTCTAGCCACTCTGATCATACCTCTACTTGATCAAGTCCCTCAATGGGACTTATTAGTACTAGTATTCGAAATTCTCTCTTGGTGGTACATAGCCCACATACGCTAATGACTAAGGCTTTCATCCAATGTAAAATTTGATGCATGCATGGAAGACTCGCCTCTGCGGTACGATAACATTCATTCCTTGAATCTATAACCCTTCTTACCGTCATATTGTTTACCAAAGTGAAATTCCTAGTAGCTCACAATCATACCCTCATATGATCCAGTCTCTCGCAGGACTGGTTTCGTGTGTATCATATTGCCTCTAATTATTCCACCATGATCCATTGTACCATATCGCTTCCTGGTGACATCTCCATTGCATTCTGATTATTGTGGGATAAACTTAGATTATGATCCCTCTATGTGTAGCCTCTACTAGCACATCGCAGGGCCTCTTTCACCTTCAATTGTATTCTCTCCTTTGGCAATCGACCTTCGTCCACCCGCTCTCGGGTCACACTTAGATGAAGCACAACTCTAGGATTATTATCTAGTAGTCTTACATGATGATGTGTATATGTAATGTATGATATGAATGAATGATTATGGACCATGTGATGTGATATATGTGTGTATGTGATGCGATTATTATTAGGGCTTACAAGCCTCCATTTCTTGTTTATTATCGGGCATGTGTACTTGTGATTATGTTGTAATCGTACAAGGAGATACAACAAGAGCGTGGAGGTGACAATGGGACCCATAAGGTCGAGACGGACAATCATGACACATCGAGATGCCGACAAAATTAATGAGGACAAGATGGACAATCACAGGGCATATATACATAGATGGTGATATAAGTGATTAGACCCACTAGTTCAGGCAAGATTATATTAGGCTATATTCCATAATTATCTGATATGATTGCTTATACACCTACTATATATATACATATACATATATATATATATATATATGTATATGTATACATATATATGTATAATGTATATGTATACATATATATATATGTATACATATAT
>LVTN01001321.1:59017-83818 GCA_001649415.1 Musa itinerans
AAGAAAATAACGTTTTCAATGATTGTAATGAGACATCTACTTTAGTATGACATGATAATATCGAGGTCGATATGAAAGTCGAGAGAGGGAAGAGCTAGAAGAGAAGGTAAAGGAGAAAGTAGGGTGAAAATCAGCTTGGTAGATAAAAGGTTGTTCTTGAGGGTTCTCATATGTTGCACTATTGCTCCAGTCATTTGTCATATTCGATGACGACGAGGGGGAGGTCCCTGAGCCTATCATCGCCCTCGTGACCTAATAATTGTTTTCTAATTTTGTCATCTCCTTTTTATTTTTTCTATTAGGAATCATTTTATGTGTTTAAAATGTAAAATTTTAAAATATAAAACTTTTGCATACTTGAGTAATAAATTTTTAAGGGTAGTATTTTTTTTAGATATCTTATATTCCAAGTTCAGGGAACATACTTTGAGTATAATTGTATGATGAATAAGTTTTAGGCATTAATATCAGGCCTTCTGACTTTAGTGGCTGGTAATTGCTCACTTGTAGGTTAAAGCTCTTAAGTGCTCCATGGCTCATCTTATCAATTAAATGAAGGTATGTCCAAAGTCCTTGATTCGATCTCTCCTCATTTTAGGCAATGGGGGCTCGACCAAGATGTGCGTCAGCCCAATGGACAAGGCAGATGTGCACGAATGGTACTCACAAACATATGGCCGACACCACATGCCAAGTCTACGTCGTTCCGTTCATGACTGAGGCAATGTTCCCACCACCGGGCTCTATATAAGAAGAACCCTCCTCTCACCCCGCCACCATCTGAATAGAGAACTGTAGAGGTCGCTAAATCTCCAGAGAGAAATGGCCGGCGGACATGTCTTCTCTCTGCTTCCCATTGCATTGTTAATCTCAGTCTTGGCAGTCCAAACAAGTATTCTCTCTTCCTCCTCCCCTCTCTCTTTCATGGCCTGCATATGTGTCTTTTGCAGTACAGGGATAGCGTAGTATCATTCTCCATCTCGCACGTGGATCCGCATGGGATCTACCTTTCACTTTGATGCAAGTGTAGATTACCAAGTCTTGTTTTGCGTTCAGGCGTGCATGGCATCGGCGTCAACTACGGTTTGGTTGCCGACAACCTACCCCAGCCCAGCGCGGTGGTGGAACTCTACAAATCCAACAACATCGGCAGCATGAGGATCTTTAATCCAAACCATGACGTCCTCGAAGCCCTACGAGGATCCAACATCTCACTCATTGTTGGTGTTGAGCACAAAGATCTCCAATCACTGGCCTCCGACATTTCCGCAGCTACCAACTGGGTTCAGACCAACATAGCAGCCTACTCGCCCGGCGTCTCCTTCAGCCACATAGCCGTCGGCAACGAGATCATCCCCGGAGAATTGGCGCAGTTCGTCCTCCCCGCCATACAAAACATCCAAACTGCACTCGCTTCCGCTGGCCTAACAATCCACGTCTCAACCTCGATTGCACTAACTGTTCTTGGCTCATCGTATCCTCCCTCCGCCGGTGCTTTCACTCCGGAAGCACAAACCTACATGGAACCCATCCTGAGGTTTCTCGCCACCAGTGGATCCCCGCTCCTCGTCAATGTGTATCCTTATTTCTCCTACAAAGACAACCCCGACCAGATCGCGCTGTCCTATGCCCTGTTCACTTCCCAAGACGTGGTGGTGATTGATGGACCATATGGTTACAAGAACCTGTTCGACGCAATGCTGGATGCGACCTATGTGGCGATGGAGAAGGTGGGAGGGGCGGGTGTGGCCGTCGTGGTGTCCGAGAGTGGCTGGCCATCAGATGGCGGCTATGCAGCAAATATCAGCAATGCTCAGACATACAACCAGAATCTGATCAACCACGTTGGGGGAGGAACACCAAGAAGACCTACACCGATCGAAGCCTACATATTTGCCATCTTTAACGAGAACCAAAAGGAAGCAGGAACGGAGAGAAACTTCGGGCTCTTTTATCCAGATAAGAACCCCGTTTACCCAATAAGCTTTTCACCCAGTCAGCAACCTCCTCTCGACCCGATAAACTCCAATGGTTTCAATTTTAGAAAAATGGAAACCATAAAATTTATTTCCTATTTACTGTTTCCCTTCCTTGTATGCTTCCTCCTTTTGTAAATGCCTGTTTGGAGGGAAGAGTAGACTCCAACTTGTTAGAGATAGCTTGGTAATCATCATCTTGTAGATGAAGTTGGATTAGAAGATGGGACTATATTGGTCCAAAGTAACAGTCAGCTCCATCTGAATTCGGGATTAAAGACTTCAAAGTGGAATTTTTTATATATACATATATTTAAGTGTCCTCAGTTTGTTCATTGATTAATTTTAACATCAGCCATTTGGATTTGCTTTTACATAGTGAATCTTCTTCGAATATTTTGTTGTTTATACATCTTCTTCAATTCTACTCTATTTTATTATACCATCTCATTCGATCCATGAGGTTAACCATGTAGTACTGATGATAATCTGATTCGGTAAATTTATTTTTTTATATCGCAACCCCGATGATGATTGGATGTTTGATTTCACAACCCATTTATAATCGAATGCAATGTTAAATTATGTAGTATTATTTAATTAAAAGAATTATATTATATATTTATTTAGATTTTAATTATAATTATCAATCAGTAGAAAAAAATTAATTATCGTAGGATTACTTATCATCTCAGATTAGATGAAATATCAAAAATTAAAATTATAGATCTATTTTCAATCTTTTAGTCCTTAATTTATCAAGTGAACTAGGAGAGTGAGGCCTGCGGGTTCGTCCTTGTAGCGGAAGTAAGGGTCACGTTAAGCAGGAGAAGGGATCCCGTATTGGGCACGAAATCCACTATGGGGTTCGTGTATTTGATAACCCAAGAACAGCCGATGTAACTGCGGTGGAGACTTTGATGTGAAGACCGGCGGACGAGAGTGCAGCGTGGATGTTTTACATGGCGGGAAGGACGTACTGCGCCAAATCTACGGGGATGTCCTCGTTGCCGACGGCTTTGTAGCGGAAGGAGATGCCGGGCAAGTAGGCTTGTATGTTGCTTTTGACCCACTCAGTGTCTGCGGAAGGGTCGGAGGCGAGAGACTGGAGATCTCCATTATCGGAAGGGATTCGAGAACATCGTGGTTTGGGGTAAAGATCCTTATGCTTCCAATACCGTGCAGTTGGTTGGTAGAGAGCTACCACCGCGCTGGGCGGTGGTAGGTTGTCCGCCACCATGACGTAGTTGACACCGATAGCATGCACGCTTGATGCAAAACAAATCGACTCACGTAAGTATAAAACATGCATACATGTAGACTACAATCTAGAAAAGGAGTAGAGAGAGAGAGAGAGAGAGAGGGTGCTCGCTGGGACTGCCAAGATTGAAATTAGCAGTGTCAGGCCAAAGACAAAGGAGATGCGTCGGCCAATCATGATGATAGTTCTCAGAAGATATGTGTTTGAGGTGTACGTGAGAAGAGGGTTCTTCTAATATAGAGGACACTGCAGCTCATTCATGACTAGAGAATGACCTGTGTTTGCATCTAAATGTTTCGAATTCCATCTCTATGCACCTCACCGTCGGTGGTCGATCTTCTCGTTGTGATCAATGGAATGAATCAGTACTAATTTCTTTTCTCTGTACACCACCGCATCTCCAATTACCGGTGGCAGATGGTTCGGATGAAAATTTGGATTGATAAGTTCAATTAATGTTTTGACCTTACGACACTCACGATAATTTCCATAAAATTTACATTATACATAGTATATAATATGATACTTTCCATGAAATTTACATTATACATCGTATAGAATTTTCCTACGTAGGAAAGTTGCCTAATTTTTCCGAAAAATAAACATGCGACAAATCTAGCCAAAATAGATGGCTGATTAAGACGAATTTGTATCGGATGAAAGTCACAGAACTATAGAGATAGCAATATTAGAATAAAACATTAAAACATGCAATGTATTTTAAATAATTTTATTCAAGGACCAGAATTCTGAGAATGTTCTCTCGTCTGGTTCATTATTTAATATCATATGGTGGTGTATAGGAACAAAGTTCCTCAAGCCACAACAATTATTCAGCTGAAGTTAATAAGGTAAACAGGTTGCTTATCCGGATAGAAGAGACCAAAGTTCCTCTCCAGTTCCGAATCCTTTTGGTTCTCGTTGAACATGGCAAATATGTAGGCCTCTATTGCACTCCCAGGTCTTCTTGGTGTTCCTTGGCCAACATGGTTGATCAGATTCTGGTTGTATGTTCTTGCATTGTCGATGGTCGTCTCAACATCACCAGCAGATGGCCAACCACTCTCCGATACCACAATCGCCACACTCGACCCTCCCACCTTCTCCAACGATGCGTAGGTTGCGTCGACAATGGCATCGAAGAGGTTCTGGTATCCGTACGGCCCGTCATTCACTACAACATCCGGGGAAGTGAACAAGGCGTACGAGAGTGAAATCTGAGCTTGGTTATCTTTGTAGCTGAAGTAGGGGTAGACGTTGAGTAGGAGGGGAGCTCCATTGTTCACTAGGAACTGCACTATGGGGTTCATGTAGGTTTGTGCATCAGAAGAGAAAGAACCCTCGGAGGGAGGGTATGATACCCCGAGAACGCCTGTTGAGACTGAGGTAGAGACTTTGATTTGACCCTGCAGATTTGCTGAAGCGAGAGCATTTTGGACGTTCTGCATGGCGGGGAGGACATACGGCGCATTGTCTCCGGGGATCACCTCGTTTCCCACCGCTATGTAGCGGAAGGAGACGCTGGGCCAGTAGGCTACCACATTACTCTGAACCCAGGCATTGGCAGCAGATGAGTCCGACGCCAACGACTGGAGCTGATCATTAGGAACACCTACGAGTAGTTGGATGTTGGACCCTTGCAGGGCTTCGAGGACATCATGGTTTGGATCATAAATCCTCATGCTTCCAATGTTGTTGGATTTGTAGAGATCTACCACCTCGCTGGGCTGTGGTAAGTTATCTCCGAGCCTGCCGTAGCAGACACCGATGGCCTGCACGCCTGAAACAAGCGAGACAAGCTCAAGACTCAATAATCTGAATAGAACGCACATATGTAAACTACAAAAAGAGGGAGGAAAGAGAGATAATACTCGTTGGCAATGCCAACACCGAGATCAGCAATGCTGCGGTGGCAATCACAGAGCAAATGCTATGGTTCGCCATGATGTGTAGTAGCCGTGGGTGTGATGGCCTGTGGTGTTACACACTACTTATATAGAGGCCGGTGGCGGAAACAAGACCTCATTGAAGGTGGCAGGTGCGACGCGACCGGTTGTTTTGAGTTCCACTCGCGTACGCCCATTCCCTCCGCCGATCACGGTGGTTTGCTCGGTCTCCTCAAAGTCGTATTTCGTGTGGAATGGGGGCAGTCCTTCCCTTGTCTCTACACCGTATCTCCAGTATTTTTCTTGCCTTAACCAAGAAATTTCCATTTGAATTAGTTCCGTGTGTCGACTTTTTGACCTCGTCCTCTTTGGACGCATGCATCCATTTGGAATCAAGGCTGTTGACTTCTGAATGGTGTGACTTTTGTGTTCTCGACGGCCGAACTCGTTCCGTCTCTGGTGGCGTATCGAAGAAGATGATTCGGTTGACTCGAGTGGAGTACAGCGATTGTTGGAACGGCAACAGTAACACCGAGACGGATTTGGATTGGGATGTACCCATCATGGGCAGTCAATCCGATAAGTAAATGAATACTTCTTAAGTACTTAGTAAGAAGTAGGAGCATTCGATCAGATACTAAAACAAATGAATACACTGAGTGTCATTTTTTATTATACGGTAGATGATCGTCGGGTTGAGATCATGACAAATGTCAGGATTAGATATGCGCATCATTCGACCATCAATGAGACGTAATATCGTATGATTGATCTTATAGAATCAAATCGAGTCGACATCCTCGTTGGTGTCACACCGTTGGTCTCTAGAATCGGCTCCCACTTAACACGTCGGATGATGAGTGAAGATGATGTATAGGATGACTTGTAGAACGTTGCCTACGTACGTGTCTATCATCATCTCCCTTGTCACAAAAGGTCGAGATGCCTTTCTATCTTTGCTGGCCAAAGAATATACGTTTCTCTCTCAGGTGGTTTCTTCTTTAGAAGGATGGTGGTGGTGCAATAACTATCGGAAAATTAATCTAATTAATCATTTTTGTTAGACTGCATGAACTTATCTAGATAATTATAATTATGAATCTAATTAAATAGAGTATAAATAAGGATACCTTGAGAAGAAGATAAAGGAGATATTCCGATAAATAGATGAGGTTTAATGACGTGTATTATGGAGAAAAGAATAATACTTGTGTGATTTGCAAGAAAAGCACCAAATTAAGCTTTGACATAAATAATGCAATAGGAAAGCCAATCCAAGGCAAGGAAAGATTAATGTATATATACAACATTACCTTTACATGGTAAAAAGAGACTACTTTTGTGATGAATTCTAATCTCCCAAGTTAACAAAAGAATGTTCTAAAGAGAGGGACAAATTGATGGTAAGTAATCACCTAAAAGTTCTTTTAATATTGATATTTTTGTGTTAAAATAGCCAAAAAAATTCCCTTGAAATTAACTAACAATGCTTTATTCTCAACATCAATTGCCTTCGTTGATGGAAAGGGATTGGATTGCTCGTCTACTTCAAAGAGCTCTTGGCAATCGGCATTAATTTATTGATTAGATCTTTTATTGACCGCAAATGAAACCCAAGAATTCGTTTATTGAACACTACAATTCCATGCAGCAAGAAAACTGAAACCAAATAAGGTTGTGTTGTAAGCAAACGTGAATGATCGAAGGCGTATACTATCGTCCTGCTTTAGAAGAAGCTACTTATTTGATGAGATCAGCGGTGAATTCGACTCCGGTGGCCGGCAACCACGACGAGCCATCAATGAACCGCCGCACTGTGAAGAGGCTGGCCACTGCAGCATCCCGGATCACATGATACCCGGGCCACCGAACTCGCCCGCCCAGCCTCGCACCGGGGCCATAATTGCGGTACTCCCCGTACCACAACGTGCCCAGCCCGTAATCCCCCGCCCACTCCAGCCACCCCGCCGGCTGCACAGCGGAGCTCAGGTACGACTGCATGAACACCGTCCTCGAGTACGGCTTCCATGGCCGGCCGAGGTAGGTGGGATACGTTGCGTGAACGAAGCTGTCGTGGATCGATATGCCCGTGTTCTGGTTGGGGTCCTTGCGCCCCTGCGCCGTGATCGTCACCTTCTGCTCCGGCAACGGCCTTCTCGTGTAGATGTTGCAGCGCTGCAGCACGGTGAGCCCGTTCCCGAAGATGAAGTCGATGGTGCCGTAGATGTTGCACTCGCGGTAGAACTGGCGGAGGGAGTGGGCGTACAGGGTGTCCTGGTAGCCCTCGATGCTGCACCGGAAGAAGGCCGAACGGTCGGAGTCCACTCGGAGGGCCACCGCCTGGTGGTTCTGCGGCCCGGCGGTGTTACGGAAGGTTATGTCCCTCGCTATGAAGCCCTGCCCGGAAACCGCTGCCATGGAAAGCCCACATAAATGTCAAGACATGCAGTCCGTTCGAACGCCAACAGATCTTTCGTTTGCCTCCGTTCTTAAATCAAACAGGATTTAATTTTAACATTAAATATGAGATTATAAATAATTTTTCACCAGTGACAAAATAATAAGCAAATCATATAAGATTTTACGTGAAAACAAAGCTTTCAATAACCCTAAATAATGATAATATTAAAGTTGTATTTGATACGTGAGATTTATAAGGCTCATTCCACATTGCCACCACACAAAGTAAAGAATCACGTTGAGTTTGCCGGTGGAGGGAGAAGAAAGGAATGAAAAGCTTACCGAAGGTAGCAGTCCTGAAGGTCGTCCATCCTTGCATGAAATTTCTGCTGCCGGAAATCACCGTCATCCCCATTCCATCACCAACGATCATAATATTAGTCTTCTTCTTCTTCAACTCCACGTTCTCTTCGTACACCCCCTTCTTTACGTATATAACGTACCTCCTCGAGCTGTGGCTCGGCGCTCGATTCACCGCCTCGTTGATCGACCGGTACCTCCCACTGCCATCCGATGCCACCACTGCATCGGCGCGCAACGCCTTGGGATCCGCATGCAGCAGCTCCTGGTCGACCACCACCCAGGGTGGCGAGTCTCTGTTGCCGTCGCTTTTGGTGCCATTTCTGGGTGGCGCGTGAGGTATGATGCTGCGCATCCTCCTGTACATCACCAGCAGGTTGCTCACGAGTTGTGTCACCTCCACTACTCTGCTGTGGATGTAATGGCGTATGCGACCGTCGGTGCCGTCGAAGCCCTCCAAGCACGTGTCTTGGTTGCTGAGCGCGGCGCTGAGCCATGCGCGGAGGTTTGCTTCGTGGTGAATGTTGCGGTTCTCCAAGACGATCCGGCTGATCTCTTCCAACGACCACCCGAGCTCGTCGATGGAGTAGCCAAGGAGCTCGACGCAGTCATGGATGGCCATCTCCTCGCGGAGGTCACTGGAAACTGCAGCGAGGCCCGACAAGGTGCCGACGGCGCGGAGGGCTTCGTCGATGGTGCCCCTGACGGCGCCGTGGAGTATGGAGATCGGCCCAGTGCGCCCCTGCCGGTGACACTCGATGCTGATGCGCGACGTGCAAGTTTCATGGTCGGTGGTGTTCAAGCAGGCCTGGTGGAGCAAAGATTCCTCGAAGGCTTTTGCTTCCTCCAGGGAGGAGGATTGGCTCCACTGGGCAAAAATGCTGGGAAGGAAGAGCAGGAGGAGGAGAAGGATGTCAGAAGTTAATGCCATTGGAGAGGTGTGGTGAAGAGGAAGGAAAGAATGGTGTATAAATCATGCAGTCCAGTAAGTTGGAATTGCCTGCGTTGGAAGAAAGGTGTCTTTTTACCTTTACACTTCCATCTCTCCTTTAATTTAAGACCAGATGTACAAAATGGTAAAGTTAGAGAATGTGTTCATCAAGCTTTCGAGTGTTTTGCTTAGTTCAGTGAACTTGCGGATTCGATGGCAGTAGGCATCGATACACCATTATGTCCATAAACCTAATATATATTATCTTATTCTTTCGATTCTAAACGATTTGAGATTACGGATAGGTTTCGACGAGTGCTACAAAATAGACAAATTGGAAAATAATAATAATATCGAATAAAACTGAAACAGCATGGTAACCTCCAATTGATCAAAATTCGATGGAATTTAATTAAGAAAACCAATAAAACTATTTAAGAAATAAAAGAGAGATAAGGAAAAAAAAAACCTTCACTTTTTTCTACAAATAGTATAGTATGCTAATTTAGTAGCTCTTGCGTTTGTGTCATGTACTTGTGCTTATACTAAAGATGAACACCAAAAAGACTATGCTCTTCAATATATCGAATGCTAAATGCACAGATTGGTCTTTGGTCTTCGATGCGAAAGGAAAAGAAGGTTAGAGCAGGAATGCAGTTTCCCTTTATTTACAAGAACAGTTTAGACTGGATAAGCTGACAGCAAACACAAGTTGATACATTAAAACTTACACCATAAGCAACACCACCCAGCATAATCTTTAAGCAATTTGGTGGAAGATGGGTTGATTACTTGAGCATCTGCCTGGCATACCTTACAAATCTTATTGGAAGTGTCATTAGTGACAGTGTGCAAGAAAGCAGCTTGATGACCATCGAATATTGAACTTAACTAGGCTTTTCCCGAGTACTTTGCAGCTTGTGGCACGCCGTCGACGGACAACCAATTTTGCGGCAGAGACACATGTTTATTATTTTACTTTATGTACAGTATCAGTGATCGTCATCAACTGCACGAGGGACAGACTTCACCTGACATTAAAAAAAAAAATCTGATTAGAACATTCATGGGACAGAAGAAGAAAAATCATTCAGGATAATAGGCCATGTGAATGTTAATTGTAAATTTTGTGTTAATCCCAGCATTCAGAGATCATGAAGCATGTCTTTTGTCAGAGCAAGAATTTCCTTATGCAACTCAGTGAAGATCAAACTTACCAGGTCTCTGAACTTCAGTATGTAGAACATTTCAAGATATCTCCGCGTCTCACGCCTTTCGAGCTTTGAAACATATTTCCAGAAGCCATAAACTCCAGCCAGTGTCATTAGCCTTTCTGAATAGATCTTCCATGTATACCTAGAGATTGTTAAATGTTATGTCATTACTTACCAAAATGCGCTGCAGCAAACCAGATGTAAAAGAGAAGCAAATTAAAGAACAAATCTCATGTGAAAGACCTCTCTTGTATTCTACGCAGCCCTCCATCGGATATTTTCTTCCAGTAGCCAGAGTCCTCTTTGCAACGTTCAAAAAACTCCACCATGACTACAGAAGACTGATCAGGATGGTATGGATCTATATGGAAGCCTGATAATCCATTTTCAATGATTTCTGCAGGACCTCCATGACAAGTGGCAAATGTTGGAAGACCACAAGTCATGGCCTCCACTACAGTTAGACCAAAAGCCTCATAAAAAGCAGGCTGTAGAGAAAGGATAATAAGTGATTATACAATGTTAGGTGCAAAAAATTCATTTGATGACGCAATTGTACCTGAACAAAAGCACCACCAGTATCAGCTATGTAACGATACAGCTCACCGTTCCTTGCCCTATTCGTTTGGGCAGAAATCCAGCGGAACTGACCGGACAAGTTATATGAACTAATGAGTTGGTGCATCTTCTCAATCTCTTGGATTTCTTCTCTGTCACTGGATTTCTTCGCATCAATGTATCCAGCAACTACCACAAGGTTGACCAATTCTCTTAGTTTAGTGCTTTTACCAAACCATTCGACCAAGCCTGTTATGTTTTTCACTTTGTCAAGCCTCGCCATGGAGAAAACAATGGGCTTTGATCGGTCATCCAAACAACCACTGAAGTAGGAAAACAAAAGTACAGTTATTAAGTGTAACCATTAGAACCACAACATAATGAAATAAAAAGTAAGATTTACTTGATCAATCATGATTAATCAAAGAAATTATACTCCATCTGGTTATGGTAACTTAGTCTAACTTTTGAATCTACATAATTCCTCAGAAAGCACTTCCTACAACATAAAAGATAAGTTCTATCAGACTTAAAATTTGTCTGTGGAAGGAAAACAATGAATTCATGCCAAGAAGCAGAAAATGAGGGGACAATGTTGGGAAAGACCTAATAAAGAAATGGCTGATATAAAGATTCCAAATCATCATGTAGTTTGGAAATCGCAGGACAAATGAGTAAAAAAGAGAAAACATAAAAAATGAAGCTTTATCAAGATCAGGTGAAACCCAAGTTCGGGCTCATTCACATGATGGAATGTTACAGGGTATGTCCTATAAGATCTGTGCTTGGACATGCCATTTCACATGACCAGATAATGTGTTAAGCGACAATATATTAAACTTGATACTTACCAGCCCACATAATAAAAAAGTCTGTCTTGGTTGATATTGGCCCAGAATGGCTAATCCATATAAATAAATATTCAATTCATTAAACTGTGGGCAATATAGCCCACTTGTGGTGCCCCATGTTGTGAACCAAAATTTAATATCACTACTACATGGCAGCCACCTCAAAGTGCATTCTTTCAATTCATGCTAAACACAGTGCTGCAATTGTTATCAAACAACTATGATTAAATATCCTTCACTTGTTTGTGATTTATACCATTTTGTGTTTTGTAAATGATCACACTTCATACCACATTGAAGACAATTATAACGATGACAACAAAAACAGTTCAATGACCCAGCAGAAAATGAAGTACAAAAAGCTCTGAGAGATTACATCATGGGAGTAATGAACTGAAAATTTATTTAATAGCAAAACAGACAATTATCATTATTAAAAATCAGATAACCAGTTTAAAAGGAAAATTATTACACGTATACTCACATGTGCAAATCACATTGCTCTGGATCATAAAGCAGCTTTTCAATTGAACCATGAAGAGAAGTGAGCCTCTTTCCCTTTTCCGAGTATGTAAAGTAAATACTCATATCTGCTCCAGGGGAGACTATATTGAACTTTGGATCAAAAACATCGATTCCATGGACAACACGATACAAACCAGGCAAAGTGAAAGCAGTATGGCTCTCATACTGTCCAACTGTGTTCTTGCTGAGACATCGAGGACAAAATTTCATATTGAAGATCAAGAACAAAGCCAGCATTTTAGAAGCAACAAAACAAAATTTAGCAATCAAGTCCAGGTTTAAATTGACAACGTGTGTGTGTGTGTGTGTCAAAAGGTAGTACATCAATTGCCAGTATTTGTCAAAGCAATCTAACTCGATCGACCACGTGCAAAGAGAAAAGCATACACTTCAGTATTTGTCAATGAGTACATCAATAGCCAGATAAGGTTCAAAATTAAACACCAAATTGAAAAGAAAGGCAAGATGGGAAAGCCTGATTTGAACAACTAGAGTAAGCAGCATAAATCAGTACTACATCAAACTCTAAATCCCCATTTAAGGTTCCATTAAATGATGGTCTGACAAATTTTCATATGGCTTTGATATGTTATCGTGAGTGTCAACAAGACTTTATAAACAATTATCTTTTGACTATACTATCAAAATTTTGTGAGGACATGTAAATGTATTAAGTTCTGGGGGCTTAACGGCCATCCAAACTGTACTATTTTGAGCTCTGATATGCAGGGCCTCCATTGTAATAAAATTTTGAAATAGATATATTTTTCCTTGGAGAAAAAGGACAATAACCATCAAACTAGAAACAAAAAGGTGTGAACAAGATGTCAATAGAGAAAATGTGTGACAACACAAAATGAACAGAACATCTCCAAATGACAAAAGTAGATAAACAAACTTAAAACATACAGAGAACAAAGAAAAAGTACCTTCCAGCAATTTCTTGATAGGTGCTAGTGATTATAAAATCTGCATTATTCATAGCAATTAGATCAGCAGTGAACTGGCATGAAAAATGGTATTTGTCCTCAAACTTTCTCCAATATATATCTGAATCTGGATATTTTGTCTTCTCTAGTGCATGAGCAATGTTACACTGTACAAAAGTTTATCAATTATATATGTAAATACAAAGTTTAAATTGATGAGAACGTGTAACAAAGATATGACTACCAGAGAATACCTGCGTGATTCCCAGTTTATAAGCTAACAAAGATGCAACAAGATTCCCATCACTGTAATTTCCAATAACGAGATCTGGAGTGCCATGTAACTCTGCAGCAATCTCACTTGCCACATCCTGGTAATAGGATAAACTGTCAATCAGCAACCACATATGTATGCCAATCCAAATGATTAAAGGAACATCAGTGAAAAATTATAAATAATTTAATTCATCTGTTAGCCAAATCACAAAAGATATTAATTATAACATAATCTCTGGATTATTACATCCAAACAATGAATCTTGTTGACAATTTTTTTCAATTTCTAGTGAATATATCCATAGTGACTCAGAGATGAAATCCTCCAATTCTAGTTTTAAATACTGAGATAATTACATTCAAATTTTTTTGGCATTTGAGGAACAATATGAATGAAGCTTCTAGTATAACAGTCTCAGAATGCCATAACATAAGTTTTCAATAACTATTAAAACCTACTTCATATATTTCTAAAGAAGCACTTCAGGTATCTTGCCATATCAAACACTAGAACAACCTTCAAATCTGATGTGTCAACATCCACACAACAACTAAGAAGACCCAAAATACAAATGCATCCAACTATCCAAGTAAGATGTCAATAATCAATAAACAGAGAACTAAGTCAAGAAACAGAGGAAACCTTATAAATCACCATTAAGGTCGGTCATGCAAGCAAGGTTTGACCTACTCATAATTGTTAGGTTGAGTCACATCAAACCCTTTACACAAATACCATAGCAACTGTTAGTGCAGTTTTTTGTTGTCCGATCTGAATGTTGATTCGGGGCCAACTAAGGTTCCTTCCAATGCTAACTTTTCCCAATGCTGTTCAAATCATTAGCTGAATCCTCCAAACCTAAAATTAACTTAAGCATTAGAGGGTCATTTGTTGGGAACACCCTTGATGCAGTTCTGTAGGGTTCGGCATCTTAGGGGTCAGCGGGGTTTGACATCTTCGGAGTCAGACGAGTTTGACATCTTTGGAGTCTGACAGATCCAGCACCTTTGGGGTCGGACGAGTATGGTGTCGACCGAGATTGAATTGTGCAAGATGTGGAAGGAACCTCGGTTGGCTCCGAATCAACACCCAAATCGGACAACCAAAAATTGCACTAATAGGAACTTATGGCAGTTGATGACTTCAATCATGTTAGAATTTAACCTCTGACATGATTGTTCAGTTCTGTCACATGATCAAACCCATCAAAAGAAGAGTTAGATACACAGGCATCTTGAACTTCCCTCTATTTCTTTTCTCCAGTTATGTGAACCTTCTTTTTGATGCTTGAGCCAATCTTATCAACATCAAGAGCAGGAGCAGTAACGTGACCAGATCTCATATTAATGGGAAAACATCTGTTGTGACAATATTCCAGAAGTATGCAGCTGTTGTCATGTGAATAGAGCAGAAGACACTTGTGTCTTCTAGATATCCCAAGCCAAATGAAGACACAGCAAGAAAAGAAGGAAAAAAGAGAATATTTTAGATATCCCAAGCTAATCCAAATAAATAATGTTTCTCTATTGTTGACAACCTTAAAGGATCAAGATACCATGTTTTAAACCCTTCAAATTTCCAAACAGCCCTAAACAGAAACCTATATCTAAACTCTTACTGAAGGCAGACTTCACAAAACCTAATCTCAAAAAACTCTGGGCTGCATCATGCACCAAGTAAATCAACGAAGTCGTTGACACTTATGTCACTCTCTTTTTTCTGTTTGGTGCTTTTCAACCAAACAATTAATGAACATATGGTCGGAATATAATTATTAGGAGTTCCACAACTCTCGAGAAAGAGCAGGGATGTGAGAGAATAAGTACAAAGTGGTTCAAACCTTTAAGGATCGTCAATGAGGTATAAGGTTTTACTCTGTGGTTCATCTGAATCATGTGTCCAGATTCTATGAGCAAAAATAAACTAGAAGATGTCAATCAACTAGTAAGATTTCTTTATCTTCATGATTATGGTGATGTTGTTTCATTAAAGTACCCTAAACCTTTTTCTTTGCCTCTGTCCATTTGTATTTCTCAGCAGATGTAATGTTTGTTCAGTAAAAAAATCAAGAAAGATATGAAACAGAATATAAGCTAACTCATGTTGGCACAAGTGTTACGATACTTATTAAAAAGTTCCTAGTTAAACCTCAGATCACCAAGGAAACAAATCCTCCTGAAGAATGAGTAAACTTCTGCATTTAACACCACAAAATAGTGCAATAGATCAGGTGATAGAGAAAAGATGTACAAGTCCAACAGTGTGCTGACTGTTTATCTAAATCATGAATCAAGGCAGGACCTTGGGAATCTAAAGAAGTTTCATAAATTTCACCTCTGTGAATGTCTCCAAATAAGGCCAAACATCAAATCTTGAAATCCATTTCTTAAGAATTCCCTTTTCAGTTCTAAAGGGCACCCGCAAGATATGAGTATGTTGTGTTCCACTGACTCTTTCTAGCCGCTGATTGCATGTTGTGCCTTTTGCATCAGGTATCAACCTAGTAACCTTCAATAAAAAAAAGTTCGCATAAATAGGAATTTTTATATAAAAAAGCAAGTAAATATATGTACACAAAAGTTTTTGGCTGGAATATTATTCGTACACAAATATTGATAAATAACACTCATAACATCTACAAAGCCAATTATTGCATTGGTGATATCTTCAATGAGAAAACAAACATGAAGAATGGACTTCAACATTCACTTACGATGAGGATTTTAGGATCAATATCTAGCCCTTGCTTTTTTATCCTCAGGAGCATCTCATTTTCCAATGCGCGAACTTGATCCAGTATATAGACAACCTGCAAGGGAAATGCGACATAACTACTTGTTTTAATCCATAATCATTAAAATGCACCAATAAGATAAAGTTCTCTCCACAGTTGTTGTATACAGTTGAAATGAAAAGAAAAACATAACCATATTTCACTATAGGAATACTACCTGCCCTCCAGTGTCTGGCAAGCCTAATACATTAGCTTGGCCAAAGTATCCATGGGGAGATAAGATTACAACATTGAACACCATTGGAATTCTCCCCAGAAACATCTCCAGAGTGGAAGGATCAGGAGCCTGAAGAATGTCAAGAAGAAGATGAATCATTTCAAGAACATGTTGAGCTGTGTCACCCCAGCCTTTCTCCAAACCCATCTCTTGAAGCCTGCAAATAAAATCATAAGAGAATATCAACCGGCTTACTTAAAACTTAAATCATCTTGACAAAAGGGCATAAAAGGCACTTTTCCATGAACTTTAATCTGCATAAACTGATACTCCTAAAAGAAAACTCAAAACAATTGGGTTGAACCAAAGAAATAGAAACCACTTAAGGAAAAAAATACAACTCTTTTTGTAACAAAAATAATATCATGCTTTGGTACTTTGAATTTGAAACTCCTTTCTGCAGATAAGAAGTTGCACTCAGGTACATTCTATGTCCTGTCAACCTTATACAAAAAGTGAAACAGCAAAACTGGGTTATATTAAACACTGTTAGCACTAAAAGGACACCTGACACCATTTTGAGGTTGAAACTCATATTCAGATTTTGTTTCCTTTCAAAAGAAGTAATACATAGATGCAATTTCTTAATTATACAAAAACTTAGTGAAACATTAACTTGTAAAGAATGTGAATTCTGTTTGGTAAAAAATAGCAAAACTGATGAGTGTCAGTCATGCAGAGCATGGTTAATGTTCAGATTGTATGGTGCCTCAGCACCTGCCACCTAATCAAAATATATGCTTTTTTATTGGCACTCCCATGACATCCACCAAAGAAAGAGGTTCCTCTTGGAACTACCTCCAATTATAAACCCTGTTTTGGTGTTGTATAACTGGATGTAACTATTTTCTTACTTGTAAGCAAATTCAGAGAAAGGAGTCTCCGGTATAAGATTAGACAAAAATTCCTCAGCCTTGGCTAGAACGGACTGAAGCCTGGATACACTCTGTACCCTGTCATTCAACATCATGACCTGCCCAATGCATGTACAAAAATAACTCAAACATCACATGCTGAAATGTCAAAGCTCCTAAATATTCATCAATGACTACTCTTACATGACCCTTGTACTTGTGGGCCCGGAGGAAATCCAGCAGGGGCTCCAAGCAGTCCTTGTTGCGGAACATAATGGATGAAAGGTGCCGGTTCAGGAAGAGAACCCCATTTCCGATCGATGATGACCGGTTTGGCCGTGGGAATGAAGCATTGAATGGTTCAAAGTCCAGCTCCAGCGTGTAGCGATCATCAGGCCTTTCAAGTTCATTAAATAGAACACTTACTTCAGATTAAGAAAGGAACACAATCGCTACTGCAGGGTCCTACAAATAATAGTTCACCTTCCATCGACGAGTTCTTCCTTGAATTGAAGGTACTCCGACACACTCAGCTGCTCGACGCTGAGCTCATAGACATTAACCCGGACATACTCCCACACGCCAGGCCTGGGGCGGATGGCAATGGCCACGAATGGTGGAAGAACTATTGCTTCCTAATTCCCATATAAAATCCAAATGAATGGTAGTAAGTAAAAAAGAGAAAACAAATCCATGTCTAGCTCACCAGGAACCAGCGAGGAGCGAATCCAGGAAACAAACATGGTTTCGGACGTGACTATGAGTCGCTAGAAATCAAGAAATAAGAACAAGGCGGAGGTTTCCGTCCGAACCTGGGCAGATCTGAGGACCTCCGAGAAGGGGCCCTCGGAGAGCTTGGTGCGGCCGTCGTCCCCGAGCGTGGCGAGAGCGTCGACGAGGTGATGCGGCTGCAGCATCCCCTTACCCTGACTCACGAACCTGCCGACAAAAACCCCGTGCTCACAACCAAAACCCACACCGGCCGACAAAATTCGATCGGGGAGAAGAGGCGGAACCTGGAAAGAAGCGAGACGAGGTCGTTGCGGTAGGCGGAGAGGGTGTCCTCCACCCTCTCCCGCATGCTGGGGATGCGCTCAAGCTTCTTGGACGTCATGGCTTATCCTTGCTCTCTGATTTCAGAACCAGAACAGGGGAGGAAGCAGTGAAGGAAGACGCGAGAAGCGAGCCCTGTCAGCAGAGTACCAGTTTAAGCTCCCGGCTCCGAGGCAATCGCCGTATTTATAGCAGCATGCGAATAAATTGAGGGCATTAAATTAATATTATTATTATTATATCATCATCATCTTCTTCTTCATCATCATCGTGATCATTATTATTATTGCTGTTTTTCAGTAAAAGATATTATAATAATAATAATAATAATAATAATAATAATAGTAATAGTAAATAGATGCGGCGCCGTGGGTTTTGTTAGGAGTGGTTTTCGTGAAATGTTGTTGGCAACTAATTATTTTGCTAAAATATGAAGTAATCAATAAAATGCTTTAAAAATTCTATAGAATATTAGAAGAAGAGAAATATTGAGAAAATTGAAAATATTAAATTTTTTGCAATGGAGGCAAAAATTGACGCTAATTTCCTAAAATGAAAGATGTTGGATTGTTAATCTTAAGAAAATAATCTTTATTATTTATGATTTATTTTCCAAAACTGTAAGAATTTTACTCCTGACAGTGTCAATGAGAGGTTTGTGGATCTTGCTATGCCATTTTGACATTTCCACCATTAAGTAAATCAAATTAGATCTCAAAATTGAAACATATTCGATTTCTAGAAGGAGAAGAATAAGAAAAAGATATATATATATATATATATATATGTGTGTGTGTGTGTGTTATTTCAAGCTTATACTTAAAATTAAAAAAAAAATTATTATTAAAAATAAATAATGGGATCAATCTTCTTTTAGTGTGTTAGTAATGATTTTTTTTAGTGTGTTAGTAATGATCTTATCCAAAGATAGATGTGACTGGAATTGGTTGATGCTACTTAATGATGTCCTGTAATTGATAACCTTATCTTATGCGACACAATCATTTAACGTTTTCCAAACAAAATCGATTTCGACCGCTAACACTGACTGATCGTCGGTGTTATAGATAAGATATAAAATTATCCTGAAGACTATTCTTATAAATGGGGGTGCGGAGGTGTCCATAATTTATGGTGTTGCTATATTGTTTCATCGAGAGTATTAATATGTATGATGTCACTAATGCAACTTGTTACCTTCGATAAGACATGCAGAAAGACCTTTTTTTATAATAAAAAACTCTTTCGTTCGATTTTAAGAAATAATTCTTATAAAACTAATGTTTTTATATTATTAAGTCAGAATTTAATTATCCAATTTATATATTTTTTTTTCATGCTAGTCTAGGAACAATCTCAATTGACATCCAACTTACCTCACTTCAAAGATGTACAAAAACTACACTACATCTGTGCGTTTTCAATGATACCCTATGATTCTTTAAATTAGTTTTGAACTCAAAATAATTTAACTTATGTTTTATATTATATTATTATAAATGTTTAAGGATTCGACTTAATTTTAATTATGGTATAAAAAATCTAAGAATGTTTAACCAATTCGTAAAGAGGTGTAGATCATATAGTGTTGAGATGTCAATCACAGATATATCAGTTCGATTATGATGCACTAATTCAAGATACAATAATATACGATGAATTCAATCTTATAGCGAGGTGTATATTACGTAGTGTTAAGGTGTCAGTCACATACTATTGAGATATCAATCTTATCCTTTATATATATATATATATATATAAATATATATATATATATATATTATCATATTTTAGATTTATCCATTTATATTAAATGAAATGAGATATTTGATTTGGATAGAAAAGAAAATATAAAAAAGTCGATTTCGAACGCTAACTGATCGTCAGTGTTATAGATAAGCTATAAAATTGTCCTGAAGAGTATTCTTATAAATGGGGTGCGGAGGTGTCCATAATTTGTGGTGTTGCTACATGTTTCATCGAGAGTATTAATATGTATGATGTGTCGAGAGGGCCATACGGTCAACGGGATGCTTGGTCAACCGAGAGGCCCACAGCTACTTGAATGCCGGACAACGTTCTAGAAGAAATAGGTATGATGTAAGTATGTATGTCATTCCTAGATTATTATTATGACTATTATTCTATCAATTAATACTCGACACATTGATATGATATTTTAGCGTATGAATATGACATGCGCCCACTATATATGTTGCATCAACATGGTCACGAAGACAAGAAATTTTGGGGTCTGATTCTATTCTTTTGAGGTGGACCTTTGAAATGAGCTATGTGAGAGGAGTCATCTTTGGACTTTTATTATATCTTGATTTCTCAACTCTTCGATTAGGGCTAAATATAGTTTTGTTAATTTTAATTGAGCGAATGTTATAACATCTTTAATCTTATAATCATTGAATTTTAACCATGATTAACTTCAAGATTATATAGTCAATTATATTATATTAAGATAAAAAATAATAGGATGAATTCTAAAAAAAATATTTAGTTTTAAGAATTTTTTGTAAAACACATCAACTTTTAAAAATTTTCATAGATAACTTATTTTTTTATAAATGATGGTTTTACTCTTGATCGCCTTCGTACATTGACAATGCTTACGCCTTCGTCACTAGTTTGTCCTGACCAATTGTGTCTTCATCACATACTCATCGTCACCCAAGTGAGCCCTTAATCGCACTAGCCCAACCATACCTACAAAAAAGGAGGAAGGAGGGGGCCACATGTGAGAGCGACGAGAGCCCCTAGTTATACTAGCTCGACCACACATATAAAGAAAGAGAAATGAGGGGATCATCGACGATGAAGGAGGAAGGCCAATAGCCACATATGGTTAAGATAAAAAAAATGATAGGATGAATTCTAAAAACAATATTTAGTTTTAAAATTTTTTTGTAAAACACCTCAACTTTTCAAAATTTTCGTAGATAACTTATTTTTTTATAAATGATGGTTTTACTCTTGATCGCCTTCGTACATTGACAATGCTTGTGCCTTCGTCACTAGTTTGTCCTGACCAATTGTGTCTTCATCACATACTCATCGTCACCCAAGTGAGCCCTTAATCGCACTAGCCCAACCATACCTACAAAAAAGGAGGAAGGAGGGGGCCACATGTGAGAGCGACGAGAGCCCCTAGTTATACTAGCTCGACCACACATATAAAGAAAGAGAAATGAGGGGATCATCGACGATGAAGGAGGAAGGCCAATAGCCACATATAAGAAAGGAGAAAGCCACAAGCAATAGAAGAGGGTAGTGAACAAAGGATGAGTAGGCTCGCATGTAAAGACAAGTAGGGGCACTATAGGTAATGCCTTTATCACATGCTCATCGTCACTCAAGCAAGTCCTTAATCATACTAGCCCAACCATACCTACAAAAAAGAAGGAGGGGGCCACACGTGAGGGCGACGAGAGCCCCTAGCTATACTAGCTCGACCACACTTATAAGGAAAGAGAAAGGAGGGGATCATCAACGATGAAGGAGGAAGGCCAATAGCCACATATAAGAAAGGAGAAAGCCACAAACAATATAGGAGGGTAGTGAACAAAGGATGAGTAGGCTCACATGTAAAGACAAGTAGGGGCACTATAGGTAATGAGCGATGGTTTGGAGTAAATGAAATTATCAACACAGTCAAATGCACAAGCCAATCTATGTGCGGAGGCACAAGTGCTAGGGGCTCACGTCTGCTCATGCCCCCCATCCTATTATTATCTTTAGTAAAGGATAGGGGAGGAGATACAGGGAGGTAGTGCATCACGATAGAGATGACAAGTCTCAAGTAAGGGTAAAATGATCTTTTTTTATAAGAAGGGACACTCTATGAAATTTTTTGAAAGTTAGGGTATTTTATGATTTTTTTTTAATTATAATTTTTTTTTCAAGATTTCACCCAAAATGATATTTATACTCAAATGTTATTCTAAGGACTTAAATCCGAGCATTAATCATACTATTATATTAAGGTCATTTATTTAAATTTAAGATAATTATGTTAAATTATTTTTATTTGAGATAAAGATATTTTTATCCATCTTTTTAGTTAAATATATGTTACTATGGCAAAAGGGGTCAGTAATCCATGTTCTTAACTTAAGAAATTTCATTTTGACATAGTTATTTACTAGTACAATATTCAAATCACTAGGTCATTATTTGGAGACATTTAAAGATTAACAAAATTATTAAAATATAATATATATCTTTAATATAACTAAATACTACAAATTGCATTATGTGAAGAAAAAAAAAGGCACCGATTTTTGTTTCTTTATTTTATAGCTTTCTTTTTCCTATCTTCAAAAAGATGATCTTCTTTAAGATAAGATGAGGACCCGTCTTACCTATCGCAAATAATTAAATACTATATATTACAAAATAAATTTACTTAAAGAAGATATATAATATATATCTTTAATATATCTAAATACTACATATTGCATTATGTGAAACAATTCTACCATCTTCCCCATAATAAAATAATATAACAAAGAATATATTTTTTATATTCGTCATATGTTATGTAAATACAAGTGAAGGTACCAATTAGCATTGCTGACAAAGACCTCGATGGTTTCTCGTAAAGTCTTTGGCTCGAATCTTATCTTCCTAACTTATCCCTTTCTAAAAAAATAAAAATCAAGAAAGAAAGATAAAAAAAACAAACAAACAAACAAACACTGTCTTCTAAAATGCTTCCCCACTGCGCTTGCAAAGATTATTTCAAGGACATCTTTTCTTGTCTTATGCAAGGCTTTGAAATAGATAGTATAATATAATATAATATATATATATATATAACGATTTAAATCAGAAGAATATTTTGACTTTTTTTATTGATTCAATGAATGATCACTATCAATCACACATGATGAGGATAAGAAGAGATGGGGAAATAGAAGACAATGGTTAGCTATATGATTGCAACTACACAGGTATATCAAGTAGGAGTAGTAGAATTAATTACATTCACTAATCAAATTTTGGCATAGTAGTAGTTGACTTTATTTATAACTCAAGCAATTTTCTATAAGTGAAATTTGTGTTCTTCATCATCATAAAGATAATTATTCTAAAATCATGAATAAAATATTAATTTAATGACGATATATCAAAACTTTTTTTCGAAAGCTAGTTTTCTAAAGTTTTAAATTTTACAACCTCATCCGATAATTTTTATACCTAATTCAATAGAATGATGATGGTGATGAAAAGACATGGAGATCAAATATCATCTTCACCACTAATCCACTATATATATAAAAAAAAAATCTAAGATATCAATATGACAATTCTAAAACAATGGTCATCATGCATCCAATGGTCATATGTGGGTCAAAGTTGGTGCTTGTAATATGCCCATTGGAAGACCACAATCCTACCCAATCCATGGAAAGTGATAGCAAAACCTGTGATTCTTAAGCAGTGGGTAGGATATTTCTTTGCCCACTGCAAAAGGAGGATAGTGACGATGGCAATTGGTGGTTTCAAGCATTTTGGTTGTATGCCAACTTGTGAACGAAGGGTTAGTTTATTTGTGATGGGAAATAAAGTGTTCTATCTCTTTTCCAAAGTTTGACATGAACAGCTGATGAATTGCTTGACCATCAATGTGGTTTTCTAATATTTTTAATTAAACATTTAAACTCATGTCAGGAGAAAATCAAACCTGTTTATGATAATATTTTGAGTCAATAATTCAAACTTAATAAGTTAATGAGTTAATTATTCGGATCCATCGAGTTTAGATACTGGAGTAAGATAATACTATATATTTTTTCTTGATAAGGACATAATTTAATCTCATCATCAAATCACATCAAAAGTGGAAGAATAAATTATTTTAGACCGATATGAATTGGATCCTATAGATAATCGAATATTCTTGGATCACATCAATGAGAAAAAAATAATGAAAATGAAGAGAATGACTCAAATGACAAATTGGACTATGGGAATGATGAAGCAAAACCTCGATTTGTTGACGATATCTTTTTATATATATATCATTTCAATTCGGAATATTGCCAAGAAAAAAATAAAAAATACATAAATCCATTCAGTGATTTACAACGAAAACTTCTTCATTAAAAAAAAAAATCCACCAATTTAAATATAATAGCATAAAAATCTTATCAATGGGTATGAAGATATCAAGAGCTTCAAATATGTGCTTAAGCCGTTAGATGAGATATGATGTATTGATTTATATTCACGAAGAACAAGCTTTCGTAGTTTGCCTTCAGCACAAGGTCTCTTGCGATTACCATATTCTATTATTTTGAATCTTAGAGAATATGCTATGTCTTACCATTTCTTATCCTTTGAATTCTATTACAGGTTGATCTTATGCGTGATTTCCTACCAAATATACCGTAATACTATACTAAATATGAAATCTTAGGCTAATAGATGGGATAGGATTAGTTCATCTATATTACTAATAGTTAGCACATTCCTATTCTTCATTGTGATGTTGAATTATGTTAAATGTGAGGGAATATGCACATTGACTCAGAAATATACATCAATGTCACTTAAAGCTAAGTATGAGAAAAAAAACTCAAATAACCCGACGTCTCCTACTCACATGGATAGAAGTCCAAGAGATAGCTCGGGCCAATTACCGAGCTGCTCCCCTTACAAAATATTTGTAAAAATATTTTTAGAAATCCAGGAGACAGCT
>LVTN01001322.1:1297-50186 GCA_001649415.1 Musa itinerans
TATACAATCTCCCTAGGTAACATAATCTACTCTATACGCAGTTTTAAGTTTTGCGGATTTTGCGCACCAATCTTTGCACGACGACGAACATCTCTTTGGAAATAGGAGATTTTGCTTTCTTATTTTTCCGCTGTGCATGTGATGTTGCTCCCAAGATTTCCCAACACAAACATGAATCCTATGTTGTCCGACATATCATTAATTCATCTAGTGCTTCATTCGATCCTTTGGCGCATTGTCATCTCTTTTGGCGTATTGCCCAATCCATTAGTTTGTTGACCTCCCGTAATATCCGATCTTCTCAATACAATGTCTGATCCTTCTTGCCTGATGCCCGAACTCACGACACAAAGTCTATCTTCTAGTAAGTCGACCAATCCTCCGGCCCGACATCCAATCTCTAACATGATGCTCTCTGGCCCAACGTTTGATTCTCCTACTTCAATCAATTTGCCTTTCCATTATCGAAGTTAGTCCTACGTCACTCAAACACTCATTATATTATAACTTCATCAATTGATTTCATCATCAAAATTCAAGATTCAACATGTGTGGCATGTCATATTAGGAAACCGAGTCAAAATCCCCTCTCTCGATAATATTAAGTTGGTAAACGTAAGGCAATTAGATTGATCCATGTGAACTTCCATCATTATAGGGAGAAATTGATTCCCAATGTAGGTTGAGGTGGTCGAGTCCCTCGAGGCTCACCTATATTATGATTCGAGGCTCACTTGAGGACGTGGTATGCTTGGTTGAGTCCCTCGAGAGTATATCATCGAATTAGACTTATTTTATAATGATGGTGATGACTTAACTAAATATCATGGTTGGTCGAGTCTCTCGAGACCATGATGGTTTGGAAGTTGAATAGGACGAGAATCACAAAGAGTTGTGATTGGCAAGAGTTGCCTAACTTTTTAAGCTTAGCATGATTAGTCGAGTCCCTCGAAGTTACGTTAAGACGCTGATTGGATCCCGATCCCTGCTAGAGATCCATCAAGGGTCTCCAATTCACATACCGGAGGGAGTTATAAGATTTATGAGAAAATAGTGGGAGTAGATTAAGATAGAAGACCTTATCTTGATTGTTTATTTTTTATAAAATCTACATGTTATTTATTTTTGCTTCATCTTTAATTTCAGAAAATGTCGCTTTCAAATCCCTTACATAGCATACTTGATGTAAACCGCCTCACTAATCCAAATTACATGGATTAGCTCTGCAAACTTGAGAATCATTCTCAAGGTGAAGAAAATCACGTACGTCCTTAACACAATGATGCTTACGCCCAAGGAAGGGGCAAGCGAGGATGAGATTACTTATTACGTGAAGTATATAGATGACTCTACTCTCACTCAGTGTTATATGTTGGGCGCTATAACTCTCGAGTTACAAAGGTAGATGAAAAGATTGTTATCATATCCATTCTCCTACATTTTCATAAATTGTTTGAGGAACAGGGAAAAACTCAGCGATATGAGATATTCATGAGTCTCTTCCGCACTAGGATGACTAAGGAGATACCAGTTCAAAACCATATCCTTCATATGATTAAGTGGATAGAGAAGCTTATAGGTCTAGAATTGGTCCTAGAAGATAACTTGTGTGTGGATCTTGTGCTTCAATCCTTACTAGATTCTTTTTCTTAGTTCATTATGAATTTTAACATAAACAAGCTTTAGATGACTCTCCTTGAGCTCCTCAATATGTTGAGGGAGGCTGAGAGCACCATTAAGAAAGAGAAGCCAATTCTCTATGCTAGTGAGACTAGAAAGAAAAATAAAGTAGAAAAGTTCCTTAAGAAGGGCATAGGCAAGGGCAAACCAGGTAAAGCAAAAGTTGCTAAGAAGAGCCCAGCAAAGGACAAATGTCAATGCTTCCACTACGATAAAGGTGGGCACTAGAAGAGGAACTACAAAGAGTACCTTGCAGAGAAAGCGAAATAGAAGCTTAGAGAAGCCTTAGGTACATCCATGATCTGTCTCCATTTGTCAAATTCTTATAATAATTCATGGGTATTGGATATCAACAATGCTTATCACATCTACAATTTATTGCTAGTTCTAGCATGACTTAGGAGATTAGTGAGAGATGAGATGAACCTCAAGATGGGCAATTGAGCAAAAGTTGCTACAATGGCTGTTGGCGAAGTCACCCTACATTTGCTTGGTAGAGCTACTATTGCATTGGATGTATATTACATTGTTCATTCTATTATTAAAAATATTATTTCCATTTTAGGTTTCACAGTTAGTGGATATAAATTAGTTTTTGAGAATAATGGTTATTCAATAATATTAGATGATAAGATCATCACTAGAGGAATATTGCATAATGGATTATTCATATTGGACACTACTTCGCATATCATGAATGCAAGTGTGTCCAATAGAAAACAAGATAAGATAAATAGTGCATACTTGTGACATTGTAGGTTAGGTCACATCCATGAGGGAATGATTTAAAAGTTACTAAAAGATGGATACCTAGATCCATTTGACTATGAGTTATACGCAACTTGCGAGCCTTGCGTTCTTGGGAAATTGACCAACTCTCCATTTAACGGAACTCGAGAGAGAGCGACTGAGTTGAAAGAACTCATATATAGTGATGTATGTGGTCCTATGTCGACTCGGGCCATAAGAGGTTATTCTTACTTCATTAGATTCACTGATGATTTCTCTAGGTATGGACATGTGTACTTAATGAAGTATAAGTCCAAGGCCTTCGAGAAATTTAGCGAATATAAGAATGAAGTAGAGAACTAGAATGAGAAGAGTATCAAGACTCTTTGATTAGATCGAGGAGGTGAGTACTTAAGTACAAAGTTCACATAGTTCCTCAAGGACCATGAGATTCTATCCCAATGGACCCTCCTTATACACCTCAACTCAATGGTGTATAAGGAGGAATCACAAGCTATTAGACATAGTGTGGTCCATAATGATTTTCGTTGAACTACCCATCTCATTTTAGGGATGTGCTATAGAGTCCGCAACTTACCTTCTGAATAGAGTTTCAACTAAGTTGGTTGTGTCTACACCATATGAAATATAAAAAAGGAAGAAGCCTGATCGTAAGGTTGTTAGATTTGGGGCTACCCTACCCATGTTAGGAGACATAACCCCAACAAGTTATGATCTAGGATAGAACGATACAAGTTCATAAGATACCCCAAGGAAACTTATGGGTATTATTTATATCACCCCAAGGACCAAAAGCTTTTTATAACTAAGAGAGTAGGGTTCCTTGAGAATAAACACATTCTGGGTGGAAACAATAAGAGTGTGATAGAGCTGAGTAAGGTTGGAGAACTTAACTCAAGCACCATTCCACAGCCCGAGTTTATTTAGGTACATAGCACATAAGTTTCGACTTTATGTAGGTCCGACAGAGTACCTCATCCTCCTAATAGATATGTGGGACATATCAGAGGAGAGGATATTGAGGATATTAATCCTCAGACTTACGATGATGCTATTATGAGTATAGACTTTGGGAATTGGCAAAAAGTTATGAATTCTGATATGGATTTCATATACTCTAACAAGGTTTGGAACATAGTTAATGCACCTAAGGGTATCGTACCCATTGCTTGCAAGTGGATCTTCAAGAAGAAGATCGGAGTAGATGGAAAGGTTGAAACATATAAAGCAAGGCTAGTGGCTAAGGGGTATCGTCAAAGGCAAGGTGTTGACTATGACGAAACCTTATCACCCGTAACTATGCTAAAATCCATCCAAATTTTATTGGCTATTGCAGTACACTATGATTATAAGATCTAGCATATGGGCATGAAAATCACATTCCTCAATGGTAACCTCGAAGAGAAGGTGTATATGATACAACTTGAGGGATTCATGTCCAAGGAAAGTCCAAATAAGTACATATTGCTTAGGTCCATCTATGGACTAAAGCAAGCTTCCCGAAGTTGGAACATAAGATTTGATGAGCGATCGGATTTTATGACTTTGTTAAGAACGAAGATAAACCATGTGTATATAGAAAGGTAAGTGGGAGTGCTATTATATTCCTCAATGAAAACCTCGAAGAGAAGGTGTATATAATACAACTTGAGAGATTCATGTCCAAGGAAAGTCTAAATAAGAAGTACATATTGCTTAGGTCTATCTATGGACTGAAGCAAGCTTCCCGAAGTTAGAATATAAGATTTGATGAGCGATCAGATTTTATGACTTTGTTAAGAATGAAGATAAACCTTGTGTATATATAAAGGTAAGTGGGAGTGCTCTCACCTTCTTGGTGCTATATGTGGATGACATCCTAATCATTGGGAATGATGTAGGAATGCTCTCTATAATAAAGGCTTCGCTGTTGAATTTCAGATTTTGATGATAAAATTAATTGATTTATGATTTCTGGCGCATCCCATCACATCACCTCTAATCTCCAAAACTTGTCCATCCACAACAACTATAGTGGAAATGAGGACATCATCATTAGTGACGGTAAAGGAATTCCTATTACTCATACTAGTTCCACACTGCTTAATTCACCTACCACAGCTTTTACACTTGATGTTTTGTGTGCACCTCACATTAAACGAAATCTTATTTTCATTTCTCAATTTTACAAACAAAATAATACCTCCATTGAATTCTTTCCTAACTCTTTTCTTGTCAAGGATTTGAACATGGGGGCATCCCTCTCTCTCTATCCAAAATAAATTACTTTCTCGTTATTCTCTTCTTACTCTTATAAATAATAGTATTCTCACTTATTGTGATGTTTGTCTCAATAATAAAAGTCATAGACTTCCTTTTGGCATTTCCTCCATAACATATTGTAAACCATTTAAAATTATCTATACTGATATTTGGGGCCCTGCTCCCATCACTTCTTTTGACAAGTTTAGATTTTATGTTATTTTTGTATACTATTTTACTAAGTACACATGAATAAACCCTCTTCATCATAAATCAGAAGTTTCAACAATCTTCACCAACTTTAAAAAGCTAGTTGAAAACTTCTTTCAGTCTATAATTAAAATAGTCTACTCTAATGGTGGAGGTAAATATCAAGCCATCACATTCTATCTCTCAACCTATGGCATCCAACACCTTAAGTCACCCCCACACACTCCTCAATTAGTTGGCTCTACTGAACGTAAATATCAACATATCGTAGAAACTGGTCTCATACTTCTACATCAAGCCTCCATGCTAGCAACCTTTTGGTATGCCACATTTCAAACTGTCGTCTACCTTATTAATCGTTTGCTCACTCCAGTTCTCCAATACTAGTCTCTATTTGAAAAATTATTTTCCAAATCCACAAACCTTCAAAAACTCAGAATATTTGGTTGTTTATGTTATCCGTGGCTACGTCCCTATGCCCCACATAAGATAGCACTAAGATCTAAACCTTGCATCTTTATAGGATATTCTCTTGAACATAATGTCTTTCGGTGCTACGAACAAAAAACTCAAAAAGTCTTTATTTCACGTCATGTTGTTTTTGTGGAGTCTGCCTTTCTATTTCAAAACCATGAGTCTCCTACCATGTAGGCCACTCTAATAAATATACATTACTGGAGTATACTATCAATCCCCTCAAACTAACCTCTTCCCACACCATCCAGTCATTTTCTTAAAGCCATTTATGGACTCCGTTAAGCTCCAAAAGCTTAGTATACTGAAATTATTTCTAATATCAATTGGCTTCATCAATTGCAAGTCTAATACCTCTTTATTCCTACGACAACAACATGGAAATACAATATATCTTCTAGTATATGTAGATGACATTGTTGTCACAGGCAATGATCCCTTAGAGATTTAGGCATTTCTAAAGCATTTGGCTGATCGATTCTCCCTCCAAGATTTAGGACCCTTAAACTACTTTTTGGGTATGGAAGCAACATTTACATCCTCCGGTCTCTTCCTCTCATAAAGAAAGTATATTCAAGACTTATTATTAAAACCAAATATGTAGGATATGAAAGAAGTTGCTACTCCTCTCTCTACTAGTGAATCACTCAAATTATGTGATGGTAGCCCTACCACAGACTTAACTCAATACTGACAAATACTTGACTCTCACCAGTCTAGATATTTCATTTGTAGTCAATAAATTATCGCAATACATGCACTAGCCTTCTGCTATGCATTGGTCTATGGTTAAACGAATTTTGTGATATTTTAAAAGGACCCTCAATCATGGTCTCTTTCTCCGTAAAACCACTCCATTTCATCTCTATGCCTTTGCTGATGCTGATTAGGTAGAAAACTTTGATGATAGAACCTCCATGTCAGGGTATGTCATTTTTCTTGGATCTAATCCAATTAGTTGGAGTTCTAAGAAGCAAAAGACAATCGTCTACAACTGAAGTTGAATATCGTGCCATTGCTACCGTTGCTATTGAACTCAATTGAGTTATAAATCTCCTCAAGGAACTTAAAGTCAACTCTACCCTTATTCCTACAATATATTGTGACAATGTTGGAGCTACCTACTTATGTGTCAATTCAGTGTTCCACTCACGCATAAAACACATTGCCATCGACTTTCACTTCGTGCGAGATCAAGTTGTCAGACATCAACTTCGTGTCTCTCATGTCCATACAGCTGATCAACTGACAGACTTACTCACGAAGACTCTAGTTTGCAAACTATTTTTGTTACATCGGTCCAAGATCGGTATCTTTGACAAGAGCTCGATCTTGCAGCATGATAACAAAGAGATTTCCTCAACTACATAGCAAATGAGATTTCAGAGAGATTTCCTGCATAGCAATGAGATTTCTTCAACTGCACCAGAAAATCTCGCTGCTCAGTTAAGGAAATCCTATCCTTCACCATGTATAAATAAACATCATATGATACTAATACTAATTAGAGTGTATTTTTCTTTGCCTTTATGATTTCATTCTTCGTTCAATCATATCATTCAATTCGATGGATTAATTAGAGTATTACAAACCTTATATTCCTAATTTTACTTGTTATTTTTCCTTTGCTTAATTTTTAATCTTCTCTTCTATTTAATTTTTTTATTTATTTCCTCACCATTTAACATCAATACCCTATCAACCCACTCAATTGCATCTTCATATTTCTGAATTGAGTTTGAAATACGATCGAATAACAAAGTAGGCGTTCTAATTGGGTTCAAAATGCTAAATAATTAAATGCCCTGCCAAGCTGGTACCGATCACTTCCGTCGGTCCAAATGTCCAATTGATGAACAGGTTCGATGGCCTCCGAAATCGGCTATAAAGAAAGCCCATTGTCGCACGAACCGAACCACGCGACCCGTCCAACCAAGTCTTCATCTCATCCAACCCTCTGGAGAAGCACATCGCCCATCCGACGACCTCCGAGCCTCACCTAGAACCCACTCGCATTCCCACTCCCCCCCCGGCGCCCGCCCGCGCCCCCCCCACCCCACAGAGAACCATGGCAGAGGAGGCAGAGGCCGAGATGGAGACCGCCGCCGGCGCCGTGCCGGTTCCCTTCCAGCTTCAACTAGACAAGTCCATCCCCTTCCAGGTCGGCTGATCGATTGGAACCCTAGCGCTCTTCCCCCTTCGTGCTGGCTCCCTCCTGATTTGCGATGCTGCTCTGATGGCGCAGATCAATATCGCGGAGTGGAACCCGGAGAAAGATCTGCTTGCCATGGTCACCGAGGACTCCAAGGTCGTATTGCATCGTTTCAACTGGCAGAGGCTTTGGATGATCTCCCCAGGTGAACCCTATTGTTCTGCGTTGCATCTTATTCGTTGATGGGCTACGATCAGAATCTGCTAAATGTGGCTGTGGGGTCTCGGCCTTTTTCTTTTCTTGCTTTAGCTAGTTTTGATCTGCGGTCTTTTATTTTTTACCATCTCACTGGTGGTTGCTGTTGCAATCTGCTAAAGTTTGCTGTGGGTTTTCGTTCTTTGTATAGATACAAATGGGATAGATTGCTTAATTGACTAGACTGATCGAATTCCCAGTTTCTTGGCCATATAGTTAGAGATTTGCTTAATCCTTGATTAATCCAGTGAAAAAATAGTTAGTTCCGGATGATCTAGCCAAAGGTTAGTTGATAATGACTGATTTCCACGGATCAAAATAGATCAGTTGATTCATGCTGATCTTTACCATGTTGATTCTCTTACCAAGTATTGTGATTCTAACCCTCCCTCTCTTTTTGTGCATGTGCATCCCAGATGGCTAATCCTTTGAATCATGGTTACTTTTGGAAAAAATATTTTTGGGCATATGCCTATGGATAAGATGTATTACAATGTTTGATTGAATTTATTAATACACATCGATTCTATTTAGGCAAGTCCATTACGTCACTTTGTTGGCGTCCAGATGGCAAAGTTATTGCTCTTGGTCTTGAAGATGGTTCCATTCTACTACATGATGTTGAGGTAGGTATTTGGAACAAGCAAAGATGATTCTAAATTGCACATACATTAATTTTTATGAAATTTTGCCTAAAAAATTGATCTTTTTAATATGTCATATATGTTTTGATATGAGATTCACTGGGATTAATATTCTTTTGTTGATAGAATCCATTTCATTTTTTTATCTCATAATGACTTTGCAGACAAAAAATGTACATTATTAATGATCATTTTCTTTTGTTGAATTTATATTAATCAAACAAAGTATTATCATGCTAGCCCATCCTGGTGAGTACCACCTTAGGATCTAGATTGCTGCGAAGATATTGATATATATGTGGTTGTACGTGAGCTTCTGGTGCCTTGCATATATGAATTTGTGTATCTAGTTTTGTAGC
Organism: Musa itinerans; assembly: GCA_001649415.1. Lineage (NCBI taxonomy): Eukaryota > Viridiplantae > Streptophyta > Magnoliopsida > Zingiberales > Musaceae > Musa > Musa itinerans. Next base: position 10,063 of record LVTN01001322.1, read on the forward strand.
TATTATGAGTCCATACACCAAAAGATAAACTGATACTTGGTTGAAACATGGTGGCTCAAGGTGAGTTGATGTTTTATTCATGTCAAACCTTATATTAAACATCGATTGCTGTATGACTATGATCATTGTCTAGTTATTTGTTATTTGCTAAAAAGTTTGACATGCATGCAATACTTTGGTTAAACAACTCTTTGCGGGTCATGTATAAGTTTTTCCCTTAGTTTTATCGAGGAACCTCTTATGTGAAAGTTATGGTTAAATGGTGGAAGTATGGATCTGTCTTCACTAAGCATTTTGTGTATGCCATGTGCTACCTGATTACTTGGTAATTAACCATGATAACTATGATAATATAACTGCTGCAGCATTATTAAAAATCCTAAAAAGAAGAAATGCAGTGAAAGATACTAGAGAAAGGAGGACAAGAAGAGAGCAATAATAGAGTCGTGGAAGAAGGGACATGGTTAAGTAATGAAAGTACTAATATCTCAGTTTGGAAGAGATACCAATTGGTGAGGTGACCAGCATAGTGCCAATATCAATACCTACTATATGGTCTGATACTGGTCTTGTTGGACCGACTATACCAACCAATAATTGAAACCTTGCCCATTAGGTATCGGGCGAACTAACAAGGGGAGAGAGAGAGAGAGAGAGAGAGAGAGAGAGAGAGAGAGAGAGAGAGAGAGATAATGTTTTAATAGGTGCTCAAGTGATCGCCTAGGTGCCCGAGCGATCGCCTAGGTGCCCAGGCGAGGCGTGGCTCAAGCGCCTCATAACAAGTTTAGACGAGGCGATTCAATGAGGTGCCACTCGGGCGTGCGTCTTAGCCCAGACACTGGGCGACCCATGTGAGTGCTCGAGCCAAATAAAGGATGGGTTCAATTGGGCTTTGATTGGGTTTAATCAATTGGAATTAGTTGTCTCTACTGAACTAACTAATCAATTATTTACTCTCCTCCCTCTCCTCCCTCTCAACTAATCAACCAATGAAGAACCCAATGGAAGAAGCCCTAATGTGAGCCTTCTTCACCCTATGCTACCGTCTGTAGCGTCTTCCTCAAGCGCCTCATAACAAGTTTGGACGAGGCGATTCAATGAGGTGCCACTCGGGCGTGCGTCTTAGCCCAGACACTGGGCGACCCATGTGAGTGCTCGAGCCAAATAAAGGATGGGTTCAATTGGGCTTTGATTGGGTTTAATCAATTGGAATTAGTTGTCTCTACTGAACTAACTAATCAATTATTTACTCTCCTCCCTCTCCTCCCTCTCAACTAATCAACCAATGAAGAACCCAATGGAAGAAGCCCTAATGTGAGCCTTCTTCACCCTATGCTACCGTCTGTAGCGTCTTCCTTCGGCTTACGTCGTCGATCGCGAGCCTCCTCCGCCCTACACCATTGTGTGTAGTGTCTTCCTTCGGCTGAAGTTGTCGATCGCGAGCCTCCTTTGCACTATGCCGTTAAGCGCAACATCTTTCTTCGGCTTACGTCATCGATCGTGAGCCTCCGTCATGTGAAACTTTGTTTCTCCACCCTGTGTAGCTTTTGTTGTCGACCAACTTCCTTTCGTCGTTGGTTGCCACCTTCTTTCGCCCTAAGCACCATCGCAGCCGGGCAAACCTTACTTGAGTCGAAGAACCTAACCTTCCTCTGTTGTGCGCTTTTGCCTTCCTCAGTGCCATACGCCATAATGTTTCACCAACTGGTGACTTCTCCATCTCCTCTTTTTCTCAATCTATAGGTAACAACAACTTTGTTAAATGATCTCCTGTTAACTGCACTAGCTTGACCACTTTGTTTAATGATCTCCTATTTCCTGGACTTTGTTAAATTATTAGGAACTTATGAACACTGTTAGGTGGGTATACTGTTAGGAGTTGGGACATAACAATACATTTGTCACATCTTGGATTTTTTTTTTAGGATCATATCTTTTCACACATTTAGAGCCAAGTAGATAAACATCACTTTATTCATCATTTATAAACATTTATTACAATTCATTTATTCATCAAATCATCCAAGTAGCTCGAAGAATCATCCAAGTGGCTCTAAGAATCATCCAAGTAAAAAAGTAAACATAGTAATGTTAACTCGAAGAATCATCCAAGTGGCTCTACCTAGCGGTAGAGGAAGGTCTATTCTCCATTGGAATCCAATTTAGTGTTAGTGGGAGGTTGCTCTGAAAATCAAAAACAAAAAAAATTCAGCAACGCTGAGTAGGAACCTCAAAAGTCAACTTAAAATGAATACATGATCAAAAATCAATCATCCCATTAGCGTATATTAAATACCCGAAGGAGCACTCCCCCAACAGCGGATGGAGAGGCTTTATCCTACGGGATGAGTTTGTGTTCTCCCAACAGCGGATGAAGGCAAGCTTATATCGCACTCCCAACAACGGATGAAGTGGTGTCCCTCACCCGCCAAAGTGGGGACACGTTTCTCCCAACAGCGGATGAAGGAATCGTCCAGCCATCACGTCTGACGACCCGCTAATATCCGAAGGGAATCGTCCTACCTGCCCTCGGCAGGGAAATAACATAATATCACACTGGTCATGTCTATATCAGGATGAAATAACACATTTATATCATCTCTTTTAAACATCGTCAATATCAAATAATACCAATTAGCCCACAATTGACTTGAACCCTAGTTCAATCGATCCAATTGAACTCGATTTACTAGAACCTAACTAAACCGATTTTTAATCCTCATTTAATTGGTTTGGAACCACCCTAGACTAGTATAATTTGGATTAGATCAGGTTCAATTTAGATTAAACTGACTTGAATAAGTCAAACAAATTCGGAATCACTCCGAATTGATCTAGGCTAATCAAGTATGGTTTAGTTCAATCAACGTTTGGGCTCAAATCCAATAATTACATTATATTGGAGTAGGTTGGGCCGACCCATATACTGGTCATATGCACTGTACATAACTGTGCATGCATCACAGCAGGTTAGGCCAACCTTGGCCCATGGACTGGTCATATGCGTCGCACATGACTGCCCATGTTGGGTTGGGTTGGGTTAGCCTTGTTAGGAACGAGTCGGCACTAAGAGGGGGGGGTGAATTAGTGCAGCGGTAAAATACGTCGGTTTTGAAAATCTTTTCGTACGTTGAAAACCGAACTCGGAAATGCTTAACTTTGAAAGCGAAGTAAGAGCATATTGAAGGCAGTTTACAGTTAATGTAATTTGCGGGAAGTAAATCACCTCTCCTCTTCGTCTGAGGTGATGAGGCCTTTGTGTCGTCGGCGACTTCTCCTAATCCATGCGGAGAGAAGAAGCCTTGCTGTGGGGAGAAGAAACCTCGGCGATTTCGTTGGGGCTTCGCGAGGAGACCTCGGTGTCGGCGGTGACTTCTTCTAATCCGCACGGGCAGAAGAAGCTTTGGCATGGGGAGAAGAAACCTCGGCGACGTTGCCGAGGCTTCGAGGTTTTCTTCTCCCCACGCTGGGAGAAGAAACAATGCGACGTCGCCCCTTTTTTATATTTTAACTTTTATTATATATATATATATATACTTGTACGCCAGAGCATACCGCTCGGTATACTCGTACCGTATCGTACCGAGCTGAACTCGAAACTCTGGTACGGTACAAAATTACAAACCTTGGTTAAACTTGTAGTAGTCTGATTATTTTCATGACCAATAACTTCTTGATTGCATATGTTACCTAGGTTTTATTTATGTAAATCCTTGTTTCTTGATTGCTCCGTCTCTTGAATATTCTTGCTTATGACATTTTAAAGTATAGTTTCTTGCTCTTATTATTTGCACTTATACCATTATGTTTTCACCTATTGATTTCCTTTGCCTTGTGTTTTTATTAGATGCTGGTAGTACTTATTGAATTAGTTGCTATCATTTTGTTTGATAAGACAGTGGCTATGCTAGTGAACTAAAGGTTATTTGTTGTTCATCTTCAGAATGGGAAGTTATTAAAGAGCATTAAGTCACATTCTGTGGCTGTCATCTGTTTGAACTGGGAAGAAGAAGCACACATTGTAAAGGTATGTCCTCTACTTCCCTTGTTGAGAAGTTATTGTTGCATAATGTCATCGGAGGCTATCATGGAACCAACATAGCCAGGTGTTTAAAATTGCAGAAAAGGTGTTACTACCTAGTTCCATTAGTTGAAAATAATTTGGTCATCCTCCATTCAGACCCTTAAGATTGTTTCATTCAGGCATCTCTCAGCTGATTTCTTTGAGGTGAAATTAAAATTAATGTCAAATGGTAGTAAAAAGCAGGGATGAGAGTTCGAGAACATGAAAAGCTTCTTGTTCTTCTAAGCTTGGATCCGGTGGAGAATAAAGAATGTATACCTTCTACGTACAAGCAGAGAGGTTGTTTCCATGTCTTGAACTTTTAATCAACTAGGCTGCAAAGAGGCAACTATATTGTTGCACCAAGACTTACAGTCTTACACTCAGTTCATTATTGGTGCCATCAACAAGCTTTACAAGTGCTTTGATCACCATTGCACTATGAGAAAGGAGGAGAGGGAGGGAGAGGAGGTGGTTAATGGATTGAATTTGACCTAATCCAATTAAAAATTTAGATATGAATTGGAGTCACATTATAAACCGGTTCAGGTGTAATCCAATCCAATTATAATCAGACTGCAGATGATTCAAAGTCAATCCAGTTTTGTTCCATAACCAATATTATGATTATGATTATATTATTCATAACATATTTATATATTCTAAAACGTAAAAAAATTTCCAATCTTAATCCCTAATCACCTCGACTTTATTTCTATTTGCAATTGTGAGTTTGTGATGATGTTTGTAACACAAAAGTGGTACTCCATTGCAGTTGGTTGGAGTTCGTGTCTATCTATGTGTGTGCCTTCCCTTTTTCTCTCTCCAAGTTGAGTTTCTTTTTCTACAGTCCCCCTTTGGCTCTCCCTTTATTGTCTCTCTCACTCTTAGGCTCTCCCACCCGCTGCCCACACAATTTCACCACTCGAAATGTCTCCTTGTCTCTCTTTTCTCGCTTTGTCTGACTCTCACTTTCGTAGACTCTTCCTCTCATTTGGACTAATTCACTAGAAATATCTGCTTCCTCTTCCTCTCACTCTTGCTCTTAGTCTCTCCCTCTCAGTTGGATTGACTTGAGTCATTGTATACGAAGACATGGATCACGTGTCTAATCTGATGACCTGGATAGAATTTGGTTAAGTCCAGCTAGGACTTAGGTTGTAGGTGTGTTGACCCTTATCTGGTCTATTTGCACCATTATTATGCCTTTGAGAATCTGAATCACTGACCTCCCTGGCCTTGAGGTCAGGGTAGGGATTGGAGGAGAGTGTTAGAACAGTTGGGACGAGGGACATGAGAGGAGGTGGGTTTTGGGTTTAGGGGTTCACTAATAAAGGGACATGGAGAGAAAAGCAACCATTTATTCCTTGAGAGAGGTATAAATAATAAGGTTGAGAAAGAGAGATAGATAGGTTTCCTCTAGGCTTAAGAACTGTGTTCAATGGTTTGGTGAACCCACATTTTCTGGAAGATTAAATTGAGCCGATTGAAACCTAGAAAAACCAAAATACATTTAGAACTGATTTGATTGAGTCAGTTATCTAGTTTTTTTGGTTTGGTAGGTTTTCTTTTTCGATTTAGTTCGTCAGTTCACTTTTCTATCACTTTTGTTGGCCAGACTGGTCTACTTTGTTCGTGGAATTCTTTTATTAATAATCCAAATAAGCCATCATAAGTTGGAGATTAGTTGGTATTGGAGGAATTGGCTGGTAATTAATTTGGATCTGCTGGATCTGACTGGTAAATTGGCTTGACTATTGAGAACCACAAGAATGAATGGAAACTAACAGAGATTGGTGAGATCAATGGGATGACCAAACCTAAGGATACTTATTAAAAGACAATGGGAATGAGATAATGCTCGTCCTGATTTTCAAAGCATGCTTATTGTGTCATGAGTTATGACAAAGATGATCAAATGTCAAGCAAAGTATTTGCTTGTAGCAATGTGGTAAATTTTTTTTAGAATTGAGATCTAAATTTAAGAAAACATTTCAAATTGATGTATACTTGGTTTCTTTAACTGTTTGTTTCCTTGTGTAAAGGATCATTCCCTGCTGATCAGACAAGTTCTCACCTATAAGATCTCCATGATTGATAGAATAAGTTCTATGGGCTTATTGCTTGTTTTCGGATGCTACCTGTGCTATTACTTAGATTTGCATGACAACTTTTGTGTACATGGTTTTAGTCTTGTTAGATTGATCCTTAAGACAAAACTATTTGTATCACAACTTTCAGGTATATGATTTTTTGTGATTATGTTAGATTGATCTTACTATGGTTGCGACTCTTCAAATTTGTTTATCCAGTATTGGGTGTAAGGTTACTGTTCAACTATTTTCTGTATACAGGGTGAGATAGATAGTGCTTTTGTTTATGAAGATCGTACTAGGCGTTTCTTCCCTCCTGCTCCAAGAGTTCCTCGGATGCCTGGACTGAATGCTGGAGATGCTGGTTTTATGGATGACCTTGAAGATACCTTTCATGAGTTATCCACTTCTCCAAGGCAACATTTTAACATGCTGTCTAGCGGAGATAAAGATGGTTGCATTTGCTTCAGTATTTTTGGAATTTTTCCAATAGGAAAAATTGTGAGTTATTATTCCAAAATTTACAGCAAAAGTCGTTAATGTATAAGTTCTTTTGTAAATATGGAGCTTACACAAAAGAAATCCATTGGTGCTGAAATCTTAGTTCATCACATTCATGCATATTTTAGATTGTATTATTCTTCTTGATCTAATATATGTTTTGCCATTCAAGAAGCTGTATAATTGGTTCAGCTTCATAAGCCCTCTTTTTCTCTCTATGCATGTGCTATCTCCATTTTGGAATCCCTTTTAAGTTTTAAGTAGGTATGTACCTGTACATTTAGCTGAGTAAATATGTTTGAGGCATAGTTCCTGTAGTTAGGGACTCACCAGGTGTTTTTTAGATATTTTCATCACATCAATTGAATATTCAGCAACCAATTAATGTACTTAATACTGAGAACCTCAAGCTTTTAAAAGTTAAGTAATAATGAGCTTGGTGTATGCTTAAACAGTTAAAGTCTAATTATCTTGTCTAATGATGTGTTTATTGCGACTGTTGAGATTCATGGAATTAGGCAAAGGCTATCTATCATGGGTTCACAATCTGATCAGTATCATAGTAATGCCTTGATGGAGTATTTTCCTTGATTTATTCACCTTTTTGGCTTTATTCTTGGGTTAAACTATCGAGTGCCAAGAACCTTTGACAAAAGCAGATCAGATGGCCTTTTGTGTTTGAACTGAGTGAACTGTCCTTTAGCACTTTGGTTTGGTTGAAGTGCCAAAAATGAAAAAACAGCCAGGAATGTATTGGGCATTAGGGCTTGATTTGAAATTAACTTATGTTCTTTTGAGAAACTTCCCTTTAAAGTTTAAAGAAAGCATTAATGATCAAAGCTTTTACAAGGAGCATGATGATTGATTTATGTTATCATTCATGCACCTCCAATGACCTGTAATTGGATATCTAAGAAAGTTATCACCAACCTGAGAGAATGATGTGGGAGTTTGTATGGCATATAACAGTGTGGGGATATCATAATCAGTTAAGAATTTGATTTTAAACAAAAGAAACTTATTTTAAGAGTTACCTTTGGATTGCTTTTTCTCTTCCACAAAAGTAATAATTTCCAACGAATATGAATATTGCTGTTTAATATGATCATTTTTAGCTGCAGTTGCTTATTGAATAGTGTCCATCCAAAATTTACTATTTAATGTCTATTTTTGCATAATACTGTTGATCCTTTTCTGTTAGGAATGGGGATCTACTAATCTAGATCTGGTCCTACTAATTTACTATTTAGGTTTATACCTGAGCTACTTGGAAGTTATTTTTTGCTGTTTGTGCTATATCTAGGGCAAGATCTGCATTTTGTAACAAGTTATGATGAAATTAGATTCTCATATATTGGTATAAGTTGGTCACCATTTAGTTCTATAGCTACCTAGATTCTGCCCATACAGAGCTTGTATGTAACATTGCTTTTTTGTTTGAAATACCTGAACTTATTTGTGGATATAGCTTGCTTCCTGACTGATTCCATTTTATATCAGAACATTCACAAGCTGTCTCTTTGTGCTCCATGTCTAGACAAGACAGCTACATTCCAGCTTCTAAATGCTTCTATACACCAGGTACTCTATTATTCTTGTTCGGTACTCAATGTTATCCGAGGAATGCTTCTAGCTTAGTGCGACGAAAACATGAGGCTCCTTCGTTGCAATTACTTTTTAGATGCATTTTTATAGCTTGATTTGTCCATGGGCCTTTTTCACCAGTTGGTTTAATAAAACATTAATTAGCTTTATTGAAAGTAATCTGTCTCAGTTGTTCTAGGGACTTTTTTAGATGCATTTTATGACATCCATGGGTCTTTTTGCCAGTTGGCATTATCAAAAGATCTGTCTCAGCTAGTTGTTCTGAGCTTTGGGGAGCTCGAGGAAAACCTTGTCAAGCCAAAAGGCAAGAATGTACAGAAGGATGAAGAATATGGTGAGGTCCAGAAGTTTTCACTTACTGGGGATTCTTCAGTTGGATTGCATTGTCTTCTTCTTAACACATCTATATTTCTTGACAGGTAAATGGTAAATAGAGTATTTTTCTTTTGTATATGTACCTGAAGCTTGATGTTTGATTGTTCCTTTTCTATTTTTGAAATTTTACATGAATGCAGTATTTTTTTGTGATTGATCTTAATAATGCTTGGATATGAATTTTTCCTGAGGGTTTCTGGACTAATTTATTTGTATTTTCTTAGCCAAATCAAACTTTCTTGATTGTAATGGATTATGTTTTTGGTACTCTTCACCAAGGTTTGCAATACCGGCAGGTATGGTACGAGGGGTATTTACTAGTCCGACAACTTATCAGTACACGGTTCCGGGTAATCTGGATGGTAAGCGTGGTACAGGGCCCATATCATCCAGTCAAGACCTGTATGGCCTAGTACGCTCGATACAAGGCCTGTATCGTCAAGTACAGGTTGACATAGGGCCTATACCATCCGATATATGGTACAGCCCTATACTGGGCTTTTTTTTTTTTTTTTTGCAGGTTTTTCAGGCTTTTTTGTGAAACTCACTATGCATCGATGCACTGACACTCAGGACACCAGTATGCTACTGGTCTGAACCCTGACCGGTATAGCAGCATACAAAATTGTGAAACTTGCTCTTCACCTCTTTAAAGGCTATTATTCAATGCCAGGTGATGGGCTTTGCTTTATCTGAGGAAATAATGAGAAGCTTGAAGTGATGAACAGAATTGCTGATAACAAATTTCATGAAACTGTTTTTATCATCAGTGTGCATTTTAGGAATGTTTGATTCACCCAGATGCAAAATGTATTTATTCCTCACTAACATTTAGGATTTGTATTTATGTTTTGTCATCAATTAAGAATCTTTCATGTTTCTGTTTCAAATGTTCTGTTACATTTTATTTTCATCTAGGATGTGTTACTACCTCATCTATTGTTATAAACTAATTTTAATTTAAGTAGCGAACTTCGTATATCTCTAGGACATATTAAAAGAGTTTCACCAATCTCCCTTCGGATCTTTGGTAAGAACTTTTTGCTACAAGTGTTTTGGAGTTCCAATATGATTTTTAAGCAACGATATACTGTCATCCAGTGGCCTCAATCTGTTTCTGTACAAATTAAGTACTATAGTGCAAAGACCTGTTTTCCATACTAGCAAATACCTTTTTTTCATACTTAAATGATGTATGCTTTATACAGAAAAAATGAGCTTCATCAGGTGGCCCAACAAGCTTCAAGTATTGAAGATTTAGTTGAGGTTGTTCGTGCCTCCCTGTCAGTTATGTCCAAGCAATGGTCTGAAGCCATGCATTCATTTCATGAGAAATTTGATCCTCTGTCTTCTTTGATTGTCAATCATGGTAGCTTGCCCGATACGATTATATGAAGTTGATAAATCATTAATTACTTGTGTATCCAAGTTCTTGTTTCACTGCTCTTCTTTAATAAGTTCAGAAAATGCATCTCCAGGCCTGGATTCCAATCCTCAAGATGAGTTTCTTAGTGTCCTATTTGGGGCGAGGACAAGTCCACCACTTCATCAGTTTCTAGTCAATTCACTTGGTGAAGCGGTACCATAATATTAAACTAATATTTGCAGCAGTTAGAATCAGAAATTAATTATGCTATTCGTTTGGATAGGGTCTGAAGCGTGTCTGCAAGGCTGTTGATACCGCAGGAAAGGAGCTACATTCTGTCATTCATGAACATCTTCAGGTATGTTAATTATAGCCACATTGTGTTATATTTGAGTTTATCAAACTCATAGTACTCTTCTCTCTCTCTCTCTCTTTGGGCAAGGAGGTTAAGATAGCAGGTATAGGTCTAAATGATTGCAAAACAGGACAGAGTTGAGGAATATTGTAGTTGTTTTGCAGTGGAGCTAGAAACAAGAACTTTTAGTTTTGCAGATGCTCAAGGAAGTTCATAATACATATTATATTTTTTTAAGAAAATAACCACACGTAGTCAAGGATTTGAATTTGAGGGACAGAATGTGTATAGTTGGCCACCAGAATATATGTAGGTGGACTGAGGTATGCTTACAGAGCATGTCCTGCTTAGCTGGCGATACAAAAGAGAGAGCAAGAAAACCAATAGAGAAAATTAAGTATACGAATAAACAGATCAATCGAAATCCAACATGTGCAGATCTGGTTAGATCTACTAATTGTCAGGGACAATGAGAAAAAAATCATCCACTGTCAAAATGAGGAAAATGTACTATCTGGTTGTGCCTAGATTGTTGGCAACATCTTCTCACTGTTATTTACTTGAGCTCATTGGTCCGCTGATCACAAGTGTTTGGGCTTGTTGGATCTCATCATCCTTAAGGTTCACAAGTTGCAGCTAAAGGGATCAGGAATATAAGAATTTGGGATATATGGATTTGCAATGATAATTCCACCTTTTATTTCTCACTGTTACCGACCCTCAATTTGGACTACTAGAAAATATAATCATGTTAAATAAATGGAGTGCCAATAAATAAATGAGGGATATTACATCCTTTTCTCAAGATTTAGATTCTTTCTGTAAAACATGTTTAGATTTACATGTTTCGTAGTAGATTAACCAATAAAAATAATAAGTTTACTGAAATTAAGTGAACTACAGGAATAAAGAGAAAAAGAAAATAGGTAAACTACCTAAGTTTCCTTTTGATCCCTATCCATCGTTGGAAATTTATAGTGATTGTTTCAATTAAGTCCTATTTCCAGCATTCGTCAAAATGATAAAAGCATGAATTGTTAACATGTATGTCCAATCCTGTAAATAACATGAAATTCCTGCCATGCTATGGTTTTTATATCTTCTGATCTTCTTCCATTCTCTCTCATCATTATTGCCAAGTGCAGGACATTTGGGAGTGTTCACTCACACAAGCATACACACATGTGCACACACGGACACACTCGCACACAAACAATGTGTGCACCAGCAATTAACATCAAGGAAGATGCAGGAGATAAGGTTCAAGTCATCCCTTTTTCCATGCTTTCTCCATTCCTTTATCCTCATATTCCTTTACTATGCCAGTCATCTAGAGTTTATAGATAAAAGGAGCTAAGTTGTATCTCCTTTTCTAGCATTTGATTTGGCGTATTTTAATTTGTGTGGTCAACAGTGTATATGGTGGTCCTGGATGACTGGACCTATACATTTAGATTTTGTAATTATTCTTGATGAGAACTGACAGTAGGATTTATTGAAGTATAGGCGCAAAATTCATTCTAATTATAGTTTAAGAACATAATGAAATTAGCTCTGTTATTCAAGAACCATTTAGGCAGTATGTAGAGCAACAATGCTCTCTTCAACATTGATATTGCAACTAGAAATTTGGCTGTTGAAATTCATAAAATGCAAATGAGCACTTTGCCATCCATGACGTAGTGTTTGATTGACATTATGTTCTAATGTCTGGATATTAAATTGTTTCATGTTAATTTTTTGTGTGTTTTGGTTTAGTTTGTTGTATGAGTTAGAATCATGGAAAGATTTGAAACAAACTTTTTGTTACTAGGGTAAGGCTGGATAAATTGGCTGCCGAGTCGGCATTGGCAGGAGCCTTGTGCGTTCAGCCACCCTTTTCCTTTTTGTCATGGAAAGATTTAAAACAAATGTTTTGTTACTAGTATGGTTTGCAATAACGTATTGTACCGCTTGGTACGGGTGGTATGTACCAGTCCGATAGAGGACCGATACGGGTGGTATATCGGTACACCCTAGTGTACTATGTGTCGGTATGTTCAGTATAACTTGGTACAGCTCGGTATATACCGTATTGATAGCTGATTGGTACACTGGTATGGTACGGTATTCAGAATCTTGGTTACTAGGGAAAGGTTGGATAAATTGATTCTAGAGTTGGCATTGGCAGGAGCCATATGCACTAAGCTGCTGTTTTCCTTTTTGATAGTTAAAATAAGGCAAACTTAGGTTCTTGTATTATGATAATTATTTGTGTTATTCCTTTTGTAAACATATTACTTTTATGAAACTTTTATTTCAATTTTGTCTTGCTGCACACGTTTGTAGCCTGCTGTAGAGATTATTGGATTTAGAATTGCGGAACTAAGAGGCCTTTCAAGATGGCGTGCAAGGTATCACATTATTGGATTGGATGAAAAACTTATTGATAGTGCAACAGAGAAGGCTGGAATGTTGCTTGTGCATGTTGAACGGTTTTTGAGGATTCTAGCAATTGTGTTGTATCAGGTACTCTATAGGGTTCTAAATGATATTGGCATAACTGATTCTGAATATTTGTTACTCTTCTTAGTATGTAAATTTAATATCAAGACAATAGAACGTAATGTCAATCAAACACTAAGTGTTTGATTGACATTATGTTCTAAATGAGCACTTTGATATAAATTTCCTGTTAGCAATGCATGACCGATTTATACTTTTCTTTGTATTTTGATTTCTATCAACTTTGATTCATATGTTCTTCTTTGTATTAAAATAAGTTATCATAAAGACTTTATTTGATTTTTTCTCAACTAAGGTGCAAATACATGTTTAGTGGACAGACCACTTGATAGTGTACGGAAAATCGGAAATAATTATTTGCTTTTTCTTTCAAGTTTTCCTAGAACCTTCATGTTGACTATTCCTGTCATATTACTGTGGGTTACCAATTGCAAGAAAAATCTACCATAGAACCTAACAGTTTATGTTGAGTGTCATTGTCAGGTTATCTTGGCTCATTGCTAGAAAAATCTACTACAGAACCTTCCAACAAATATGATGTCACCATATTTAGAATGCTTAATAGTTATTTCCTAATTCGTAATAATAAACATAGAAATAGATTAAGATTTCATAAATTACAATGGCAAGTAAGGAACAAAATTAATTCCTAACTTAACTATTTGATTTGATTACAAACGTTACCGAGGCGACGTGACATTGCCTTATATATATATATATATATATATATATAATTGCAAGACAGTTTAACTCAATGATGCTGTATGGATATGAGTGTTGGGTTGTAAGTAACATGTACAAGAACTTGTGTTGTTGAGATAAAATTTTGAGGTGGATGTATGAATTTATTAGAAAAGATGACAATGAAAATTCTTTCCTGAATAATTAGGTGTAGTATAGACAAGGGAGAAAATGAAGGGGAATCATTTGATATGATACAAACACGTAGTTAAAAGATGTGAGATTTTGTATTAGTGGTGCAAGGATCGATAGAGGGAGATCTAATAGGACCTTAGTAGAAATACTATAAACTAAATTCTTTTAGATTAATTAAGGATATTTTTGGATGATGGAAAAAATAGTATGTAGCCGATCACAATGTTTGGGACAATATTTGGGACAATTATGACTTCTTGTCATGGTTTGAGTGTCGAAAATTTTCAATAAAACATTTTGGAAGGACATTATACATCATCACATGTGCCTTTCTTGATGACTTTAAAGCATCTTAACATTTGAAGGACTTTTGACATCCCAACAAATTCATTTTTGTTGGATTACAAAATTAGCTTTACTTAAGATCTAATTTCTAGGTTTAAGTATCCATATATCAAGAATCTATGGGTTGTATTAACATGTTTCATCTGCATTTCTAACATCATTTACATAAAAATAGGTTGCAGCACAGAGGCCCTGATTGGAGTGGCTTGCATTGTTTCGAAGATTGCTATCTTGCTCACACAGTGGCAGCGGCAGCGGTAGCAGCGAGGAGTGGGAGCGGCGACAGAGGCGGCTGCGGGAGCAACGAGCAGCGACAGTGGCAGTGGTAAAAGCGAGCAACGGTAGTGAGAGCAGCGAGTGGCAACAGTGGTAGCGGCAGCAGCAGGAGCGGCGAGCGGCGACAGCGGCAGCGGTAGCGAGCAGCGTGAATGGCAAGCAGGGTTAGGATTGGGGAAGTCGCGTTGATATCGGTGCTTAAGTTGGTTCGATTGAACCAACTAAAGCACCGGAGACCGAACCAGACCTAAACCGCTGGTTCGGTCGCCTGGTTTAACCCAGGCACTCGCCCGAAGCGCCCGACGCCTGGGCTCGGGCGAGCGCCTCTTTGAAGCGCGCCGCCTGGAAATGAAGCGAGGCGCTCGGGCCTCGCCTCGCCCGAGCACCTAGGCGAGCGCCCGAGCGCTTTTTTAAATCACTGTATATATATATATATATATATATATATATATATATATATATATATATATATATATTCCGTCTGGTAACGGGCGGTCCGTGTATCGGTCAACTGACGGACCGGTATGTACCGTCTGGTACGGGCGGTATTATTCGAAACTACATACCTTGCCAGGCAGTGTACTGACATGGATCACACAGTAATGCTGAAAATAATAAAAAAATTAGATATTGATCGGTATTGATTGGTTGAACAAGTAAATACTGGTTGGTGCATATTGGTCTGACTGTTATTTAAAACATTGTTGGAGGGAGCTAGGATTTTATTTCAAGTATGGATGTGTTTCATTATGCAGAAATTCATGGAAATATGTTTTCCCATGGGAAACTTCTTTTGATGATTGGTTGGCAAACTGAAAATTCAGAAGACTATTTCCCAGATTTTCAAGATAAAGTTCTCTTTTTCTTTTCCAGATTTTTATATGGAATTTTAGAAAGAACTTCTCCCAAACCCTTTAGCAAAGGAAGAGGATAAATATTTTCATTTATGTTTTACAATCCATACAAATTATTTTTGTTTTCCATGGAAAAATTTCTTAGTGGAAAATCTATCTTTTTCCTTGCAACTAATGTAGGCAAGATTTTCGGACAGGAGGGCAAACATAGACGAAGATGGTCATTTCTAGCTGTGAACCTACTAGTTGTGATGATAATACAATTATACAACTAATATTTAAAACAACAAATATCTTTTAAACCGAACTGTTCTGTTTAACCTTCTCGATTTCTATCATGACTATGATCGAGATGCTTGATCAGGTCAGATAAACTCCTTGACATCATGCTATGACAGTGTTCTTCCCGCCTGAACATGCAGAACATCTGCAAAATATCAACAGTGCAACAAGGATCTTGCCAACACCTACAGTAAGAGTTGTTGGACACCTTTAAAAACTTTGCTGTGTTCTCTGCTTTGATTCTGAGCATCATTATTTTTAATTCTTACCATGATTGTGCTACAAATTTCTTGATTTTTGAAATAACATCCATGTAAATTCATGTGTAACATCCACGTGCTGTAGATCCTTACTTCGAGAATGAATATTGTGGGGTTGTCTCTCTAAAAATGATTTATTGTGGCAATTTGTATACATCAAGTCATCATACATATTGTGGTTAAATATGTTCGCTGTAAGTAATTGACGATTACACTTGGCATACTTAGGAAAGCTTTCTTTTATTTTTTTGGGCACATACTTGGAACAAGATATTGAAGAGATATGTCTTATTTATCTTGTCATTTCGGGTTGGCTTACAAATCTATTTTTCTTTTCTGTCAATAATCATGTTGCTGTTTCCCTTCTTTCAGTTCCAAAATTTCTTCAATTGGGTTTTGAGATATATAAAGATACTAATGTCTGAACCGATTGATCAAATACAACCAGCGAACAGGTTGGACATCTGACATTTGTCTTATGAACCTTTCGAACAATAACACCTCAAATGTTATTAGTTCTGATGATTCTTCATTGTGTTTTCAGTGAACTTATTGTTGTGTTCTTGAAGTTTCTGCTTGATCATGATCCCATTGGAGAGTTACTGGAAGTAAATAAAATAATTGAGGTTGATATGTAAGTTACTATCTCTAGATATTCCTTCTTTGATATCTTATGTTTTGATCTTAATAATGATTGATCTAACCGGGGGGCTATCTGTTTGCTTGTGCTTATTAATCTGACAAGGTTGATTTTGCCCACTCCTTTTCCTTAAGATAATATTATTAATTGTATCAAATTTTAATAGTTATATGTGGTTGTTATTTGGTGCAGAGATGCTATGCAGCGAATTGAACAACTTGTAACATTTGGAGGATATTCAGATACTAAGTACTTGGAGAAAACCTTATCAGATGAATTTAATCAGCTGGAGCAATGGTAATTGAATCTATACTTGGTTTTTATGAAGAATGCTAACTTTTTGAAAGCATAACATTTGGAAGTTTTTAAATGTGATGCATAGAAATAATTTTTTGTTGAATAATTTGTACAAGATATATGGGGTGGTATTTTAAAGTTGAAGTACCATCAAATATCTTTCTAAATATATCTTCATATATTTATTATTATTCTTGTTCCATTTCACTAGTTCTTATTTCTTTTCTTGATGCGTATAAAATCACCTTGCTAGGGAAAAATAGAAGACAGTAGGTAGAGTTCAATTGCTTGCTTTATTTTTTTTAACAAAGGATATAGTTCAAAAAAACCAGGAGAATGTGAGAGAAAAAAGTAGTAACACCAATGATATAATAGCTGAAAATAAACTATCAAAACACCTTTATATTTGAGACCTGACCAGAGTACAAAGTTCTTTATCTAATTTGTATGATGGGAGGTGATGACCCCTGTGTGGTTCCCGTCTCTTAGAGAGGAACTAGAGAACCCCAACAGATATCGGCATTACAACTGAAAAGAGGGGTACGAAAAGACGGTGCTATGAATCTAGAGCCACTCGACGAGAAGGTCAATCATGAACCTGCTGTGGTGGCGAACGTCCTGAAGGAGTTTACAGATGTTATGCCACCCGAGTTGCCGAAGACTCTACCGCCACGTAGAGACGTGGATCATCATATCTAGCTGGAGCCAGGAGTGAAGCCTCTAACGAGACCACCCTACCGCATGCCTCTAGAGTTGGCAGAGCTCAGAAAGTAGTTAGGTGAACTGCTAAGCGGTGGTCTCATCCGCAGTCCTAAAGCACAATTCGGAGCTTCAGTTCTCTTCCAAAAGAAACAAGATAGGAGCCTCCGACTATGCATCGATTATCGAGCCCTCAATAAAGTGACGATGAAGAACAAGTATCCAATCCCACTCATCTCGGACTTGTTCGATCAATTGGGCAAAGCCAAGTATTTCTCTAAACTCGACCTCCGGTCGGGGTATTGGCAGGTGCGCATTGTTGAAGGCGACAAAGCAAAGACTACTTGCGAGACCAAGTATGAAGTGTTTGAGTTCTTGGTGATGCCTTTCGGCTTAACCAACGCTCCGGCCACGTTCTGCACTCTTATGAACTAACTATTCAAAGAGTATTTGGATAAGTTCGTGGTCGTCTACTTGGACGATATCGTCGTCTACAGCCAAACGCTCGAGGAGCATGTCGAGCACCTTCGGACAATTTTCAAGGTTTTCAAGGAGAACACTTTGTTTGTGAAAAGGGAGAAGAGCTACTTTGCTCAAACGGAGATCTTATTCTTAGGGCATCGAATCGGTGATGGCTCCATTCGGACAGACAAATCGAAGGTGCAAGTTGTTGCGGAATGGAGAACTCCAAAGAAGGTGCCAGAGTTGAGATCCTTCCTTGGTTTCGTCAACTACTATCGACGTTTCATAGCGGGGTATTCGAAGCATGCAACTCCACTGACGGAGTTGCTGAAGAAGGAGCAGCCTTGGAGGTGGTCTGATAAATGTGAAGCTGCGTTCCAAGATCTGAAGGCTGCTGTGTTGGAAGAACCAGTGCTCAAATTGCCGGACTATGGGGAGCCCTTTGAAGTCCATACAGATGCTCCAGATTTCACTATTGTGAGAGTACTTATACAGGAGGGTCATCCGATGGCTAACAAGAGTCGCAAGCTCAACGAGACCGAGCGGCGGTATCCGGTGCACGAGAAGAAGATGACAGCGGTGGTCCACTGTCTACAAGTTTGGCGACACTACTTTCTTGGATCGCGATTTATGCTGAGGATAGACAACATTCCTTTGAGTTATTTCCAAACTCAGAAGAAACTCTCCCTAAAGCAAGCACGAGGACTTCCTGGTTGAGTTTGATATGGCAATGTAGGACAAGCCTGGAAAGGCAAATGTCGTGGCTGATGCATTGAGCCGGAAAGTGGAGCGAGTGAATACTGTACAGTTGGAGGGCAGAGGCCAAGCAAGTCAGTTGCACTCCAACTTCCTTTCCAGGATCAGGGATGGACTGTATAGTGATCCCTAGGCAGTAACCCTAATGCAACTCATCAAAGAAGGCAAGGCACGACGATTTTGGGTCTAGGAGGGACTCGTTTACACAAGAGGAAATATGGTTTATGTCCCTCGAGTAGACAATTTGAGGCGTGAGCTCGTAAGAAAGTGTCACGATTCTCTTTGGGCCGGACATCCGGACATTCACAGAACCTTGGCTCTCATGGAGAGGGTCTTCTACTGGCCGAAGATGGGGACTGATGTGGAGGAATATGTTCGAACGTGCCTCACTTGCCAACAAGACAAGGTGGAGCAGCGGAAGTCGGTGGGACTTTTGGAGCCGTTGCCCGTACTAGAAAGGTCATGAGAGAGCATTTCCTTGGACTTCATATCAAGCTTGCCGGCAGTAGAGGGACTCGGATCGATACTCGTGGTGGTTGATCGATTTTCAAAGTATGTAACATTCATTGCTCTACCCCTACACTGTTCAGCAGAGGAGGCGGCCAAGCTGATGATGAAGAATGTTGTGAAGTATTAGGGAGTCCCACACAATATTATCAGTGATCGAGACGCTCGGTTCTTAGGACGATTCTGGATCGAACTATTCAAATTGTTGGGGTGTAAGTTATACTTCTCCACAAGCCTCCACCCCTAGACAGATGGCCAAACCGAAAGAATAAACTCGCTCCTGGAGCAATATCTTTGGCACTACGTGAGTGCCAATCAACGAGATTGGGTGAAGCTGTTGGACATTGCCCAATTCTCCTACAACTTGCAACGAAGCTTTGCGTCCAACAAGAGCCCCTTCGAGATTATTACAGGTTAACAACCGTCAACTCCTCACACCTTGGCTATCGGATATACTGGGAGTAGTCCGTCAGCATATCACTTTGCAAAAGAATGGCACCGAAATGCAGATATTGCGCGGGCTCTGAACGGTCGCACGACAAAGGGTCCAAAAAAGTTCACCACAGAGCAAAATGCCCACAAGTGCCCACATGATACAACCTTTATTTACAAGCCTAAAGCGACCACTTAATCCAACCAAAATAGGGCTACTAATCCTATTGTCAACCCTCTACATGAGCATTACATTAAATACATTGTTTATAGCTTTGTCCATGACAGTAGGGCATCTTTAGGCTCTCAACTGACTTCTGTTAGGGGAAGCTTTCGCCACTTCACCAGGTCCTCGGTCTGCTTTGCTCCGTTGGGTAGCTTTGTCTTGCAATCCACTAAAATGGTTTTAACTTGTTTCTCGTAGGAGGCTCTGGTTAGGGATAGCCGAGTTAGAACACTTCGGGAAGCATCCTGCGGATCTGAGTGGTAGGTTTTCAAGTTGCTTGCGTGGCAGACATTGTGAATTTTAAGCCACATAGGTAGTTGCAACTTGTAGGAGATATTATCTACCCTGTTGATAATTGGGAAGGGTTCTTTGTACTTGTGCACCAATCCCTTCTGCACTTTATGCCTAAAGAACTAGAGTGATGCTGATTGGAGCTTCACCAACACCAAGGCACCAACTTTAAACTCCCGTGGTCGCCTTCCTAGGTCTGCCCACTTCTTTATCTTTTTTGTTGTCTTCTTCAAGTAAGCCCGTGCAATATCTGCATTTCGATGTCATTCCTTTTTAAAGTGATATGCTGATGGACTATTCTCGGTTTAACCGATCGTCAAGGTGTGAGGAGTCGATGGCTATTGTCCCGTAATGATCTCGAAGGGGCTCTTGTTGTATGTGGAGTTTCGCTACAAGTTGTAGGAGAATTGGACTATGTCCAATAGCTTCACCCAATCTCGTTGGTTAGCACTCACGTAGTGTCGAAGATATTGCTTAATGAGTGAATTTATTCTTTCAATTTGGCCATCCGTCTGGGGGTGGAGGCTTGTGGAGAAGTATAATTTAGACCCCAACAATTTTAACAGCTTGGTCCAGAATTATCCTAAGAACTATGCGTCGATCATTGATGATATTGTGCATGACTCTTCAATACTTCACCCATTCTTCATCATCAACTTGGCCGCCTCCTATGTTGAGTAGTGTTGGGGCGTAACAATGAATGTTGCATACTTTGAAAATCGATCGACCACCACGAGTATCGAATTGAGTCCCCCTACTGCCGGTAAGCTTGATATGAAGTCCAAGGAAATGCTCTCCTACGACCTTTCTGGTACGAGTAACGGTTCCAAAAGTCCCATTGGCAAGGCACGTTCGAATATATTCCTCCACATCAGTCCCCATCTTTGGTCAATAGATAGCCCTCTCCACGAGAGCTAATGTTTGGTGAATACCTAGATGTCCGGCCTAAAGGGAATTATGACACTCTCTTAAGAGTTCAAGTCTCAAATTGTTCGCCCGACGGACATATACTCTACTCCCTTTGGTGTATATGAGTCCCTCCTAGACCCAAAATTGTTGGGCCTTGTCCTATTTGATGTGTTGCATCAGGGTTATTGCTTGGGGATCACTGCACAGTCCATCCTTGATTTTGGAAAGGAAGTTGGAGTGCAATTGACTTGCTTGGCCTTCGCCTTGCAACTGCATGGCATTCACTAGCTCCACTTTTTGGCTCAATGCATCGACCACGACATTTGCTCTTCTGGGATTGTACTCCATTTCCACAAGTCCTACCACTGTGCTTGCTTTCGGGAGAGTTTCTTTTGAGTTTGGAAGTAACTTAATGCGATGTTGTCCGTCCTTAGCACAAATCGCATTTCGAGAAGGTAGTATTGCCAAATTCGTAGATAGTGGACCACCGTTGTCATCTCCTTCTCATGCATCGAGTATCGTTGCTCGGTCTTGTTGAGCTTGCAGCTCTCGTAGGCCACCAGGTGACCCTATTGCATGAGTAATCTCCCAATAGCGAAATCTGAAGCATCCATATAGACTTCGAAGGGCTTTTTATACTCCGGTAATTGAAGTATCGGTTCTTCCAACATAACAGCCTTTTGGTCTTGGAATGTCGCTTCACATTTGTTTGACCATCGCCAAGGCTGTTCCTTCTTCAGCAACTCCGTCAATGGAGCTATATGCTCTTCGAGTACCCAACTATGGAGCGTCGATAATAATTGACGAAACCAAGGAAGGATCTTAGCTCCGGTACCTTCTTTAGTGTTCACCATTGCGCCATAGCTTGCACTTTTGATTTATCCATCTGAATGAATCGTCACCGATTCGGTGCCCCCAGAATAAACTCTCCATCTGAGCAAAGTAACACTTCTCCCTTTTTACGAAGAAAGTGTTCTCCCTGAGAACTTTAAAAATGGTTCGAAGTTGCTCGACATGCTCCTCGAGCATTTGGCTGTAAACGACGATATCGTCTAAGTAGACCACAAACTTGTCCAAGTCTCCTTGAATAGTTGGTATATGAGAGTGCATAATGTGGCTAGAGCATTTGTTAAGTTAAAAGGCATCACCAAGAACTCGAACGCTCCATACTTGGTCACACAGTTAGTCTTGGCTTCCTCACCTTCAACAATGCGCACTTGCCAGTAACCCGATTAAAGGTCGAGTTTAGAGAAATACTTTGCTTTGCCCAATTGGTCGAACAAGTCCGCGATGAGCGGGATGGGATACTTGTCCTTCACTATCACCTTGTTTAAGGCTCGATAGTCGACACATAATCGGAGGCTCCCATCTTATTTCTTTTGGAAGAGGATTGGTGCTCCGAATGGTGCTTTGAAATTACAGATGAGACCATCGTTTAGTAGTATATCTAACTGCTTCCTGAGCTCTGCCAACTCTGGAGGGGCCATGCGGTATGGTGGTCTCGCTGGAGGCTTCAGTCCCGGCTCCAGCTCGATTTGATGATCCACGCCTTTGCGTGGCGGTAGAGTTTTCGGTAACTCGGGTGGCATGACATCTGTGAACTCCTTCAAAATGTTCGCCACCACAACAGGTTCATGGATGACCTCCACATCAAGTGGCATTAGCTTTATAGTAACTACGAAAGTTAATTCACCTTTTCGTACTCCCTTCTTTAGTTGTAATGCCGATATTTGTTGTGGATCCTTGGTTCCTCCTCGAGAAACTAGAACCACGCAGGGGTCGTCACCTCCCATTAGGCATAGGGAGTTTAGGAACGATATTGGCACCAACTTCATTGCGTGCATGAACTCCATTATGAGAATCACTTGGAAATCATCTAGTGGCACCGTCATTATGTTTGTGCTTTCGCTTTATGTCCCAATCCTAATGGGTAACCCCTTTGCTTGCCCGGAGATCCGCTTAGCGTTCGAGTTCACAGCCTTCATCCAACTTGGGCTCTTTCTAGGTTTAGCTCAAGTTGTCTTGCTTCTCCATCAATAATGAAATTGTGGGTAGTGCCTGTGTCCACTATCGCACGGGTTGTTTGGCCATTTAGCTTGATGTCCACATACATCAGCTTGTCGCTCCCTGCTTTCTGTGGCTTCGCTTTCACGTTCTCCCCCACCCTGCAACACATTCAACAAATGCATTGCTCCCATTCGGGGTCCTCGCGACTTCTCATCATTGCTGTTGGATTCCAAACTACTCGAACTAAGGGCGATGGCCTTGCCCTTGTCTGATCTAGGGGGTGGATTGATGCTGTTAAGGCATTAAGTGCTTGTTTTTGTGGGCATTAAGTGCCCTTGTCTGATCTACTCCCTCACCATGTGCGGTCCTCCGCATAAGAAGCATCCGCCAGGTTTTGGGGCCTTTTTTTTTTAGCTTGGCCCTTTGTGGG
The DNA here is from genome assembly GCA_001649415.1 of Musa itinerans. Taxonomy (NCBI): domain Eukaryota; kingdom Viridiplantae; phylum Streptophyta; class Magnoliopsida; order Zingiberales; family Musaceae; genus Musa; species Musa itinerans. The sequence goes on from LVTN01001322.1 coordinate 33,475, forward strand.
AACGTCTTTTCTTTGGCTCACCCCCGGACTTCTTCCTTTAGGAATATTTGGGTGGTCGATTACCCGAAGATTGTTTCTTCTTTTTCAAGTCCTCATAAGAAACAAACTTAGTGAGCCTTTTTGCGATTGCAATTGCCCCAATCACATCGGTGACATTCCTTTAATGCAGTTCTTGTTATGCCCACGACTTTAGGCCATCGAGGAAGTTAAACAGCTTATCCTTCTCGGACATGTCCTATATGTCTAGTATCAGTGTAGAAAATTACTTTATGTAGTTCCGAATGGAAGTATTTTGGCGGAGTTGTCTCAGCTTCCTTCTTGCGACAAACTCCGTGTTCTCGGGTAGAAATTGAGTCCTCAACTCTCAACTTCAACACCGACCTTGTTGGATCTCTTCCCAACGTGTTCGCTACCAAAGTTTTGCAGCCCCATTCGGATACATGGTTGCAATCGAAACTTTGGTTTTTTGGAATCGGGTCTCGTAGCTCGGAAGTACTATTCCATGTCAAATAGGAAATTCTCGAGTTCCTTCGCATCCCTAGCACCCCCCGTAACAAGGTGGCTTAGGTGCCCTCAAGTTCTGCAGTGGAGCAACACGGATGTTGCTCCTTCTCGCATTAACAGTCCTTATGAGCAATGTAACCCTGGTCATGAGTTTCGCTATGACTTCGTGTAGATGTTGCATGGAGTCTTTGGTGTCTTCCATCAATCAATCAATTAGGACCTTGACCTTATCAATATGAGATTCAGCTTGTTCTTGCGAGTTCTCTACCCTAAGAAGCCTTCACTGGCTCCGGTAAAGTTCCTCCAAACTCGCTTCAAGGACGTCAAGGAAGGTTTTTGCAGTTGTAAGCCTCTCCTTATGGCTCCTTTTTCTCGGTTAACGCTTCAGGTTGTGCCTCCTTCGTTCGCGGAGAGTAGTCAACTTCTCGCTTATCTTGTTCGCTACCGCGCTCCTCTTGTGTGACTCTAACATATTGTAATGGTTAGGGCTTGTCTCTTTGTCTTTACTATGGGCTACAAGAGAGAAGCGACGATTGACAATGTTAAACGGTCGATTGATGAGGTTTACAACACACTCTTTACTAACATCGCATGTTGCTTCATCTTCGAAGGTGAGTTTTCCTTTTTCTTTTATATAAAACCAATTGAGTTGACTTGGGTAAACTTGAATCAAGTCATTTGAGTCGATTGACGTATGAAGTTGTCTTGTGAGTCGAGCCAATTCCACCCTTTTTGTTACAAGATTCGATTCGACTTGCCATGCCTGATTAGGACCATATGATTGTATGATCCTATGGTCCAGATCATGAGTTTGACAACATTGCTTCTCCCCTCCTTTCCTCGGATGTCTTTGCTCCTCATTCCCTCCTACGCCATATCCTCCCCCCCTCCTTCATTGCTTCCTTCCCTCCTCTCCTATGTTGTTGCCTCTCATCCTCTTTCCCTTCGCTGTCGTCTTCTTCCCTCCCCTTTTGCGTCGTTGCGTCTCCTCCTCCTTCCCTCCTCTCTTAGTTCATTGCCTCTCTTTCCCTTTGCTGCCTCATTCTCTTCTAATTTTTCAATTTTTAGCTGATTTCTCATCCTTTTTTTTAAAAAACCAGTACATATTGGTGTATTGAGTGTCCATACACCGTACCGGTCTCACCAAGGATTAGTATAGGGTCTGGTATGAGATTGCTTTCCTTTTGGCTAATTTGACTCAATCATGTCTTAAACTAAAGTGCTTATACGTACCTGCACTGTTACATCCATTGCTCAAGTGTTATCACTAAGACCTTTATGTAGAGAATGGTGCATATTCTTTTTGATGATTGGATGATGAAATTTAATGATTGAACCTTTTACAACAACATTGAACTTGCTTTCTGATGGCCCCTGCTTTGAGGATGAACTGAATTTTCTGAGGGGTTGACAAAGAAGGGGCAATTCTAGGTCTTAAAGTTAGGCATTAGTCGAATTTGAACCTTATGATTTCTCAAGGTCCTAATTCTCAGTGATAACTCCTAGTTTTATATTGGTGCTGTTGTTACCTTGATGCTATCGACTGGAAATCAGCATGACTCGATTCTCTCTCGAAGGTACAAGGTCATTCGGGTGGCCCTGGTGGCGATTAAGCGAGGAGGTTGGAGTCGGGGAAAAGTTGGTAGAAGTGATTATGAGGTGGCAGTTAGCATCTAAGGCTGCTTTGGGGTTGAGCCAAGGTAGGCTCCAGTCTCCTCGGGGGCCTTGCACAAATGGTTGGCGTCAGGGGGTATTGCTTTTCTTATCATAAAGGGAGAGAAAGAAGTTTGTGATTGTCTTCCTTGCCATAATGAACAAGGAAACTTGTGTTTCTTTACTTTTGTACACGTAGGCAGATGACTTGGATGACACGTGGCGGCTGCGTGTCAACTGTTGGTAAATTCCCTATTAGGGTTAAAGCTTGGCATATCTTTTGTTGACCAGGCAAAAACATCGGTGTTCTTCCCGAGGAAGTCAATTAGCTGGATGCGGCCATCCTTGGGGAGCATTGTTTCGATCTTGACGACTTGGTCGGGTCGGGCCTTATCGAGTTGCACCTCGACTAGTTGCTTTGTTGGCCCGAGGTGCGTAGGCGCCTTCCCAAGATCCCTAGGATCAGTGAGTGGTGATTCAAACTGTCTTCATCGGTAGTGAGACCACCGTTAGGTAGCACTATCTAGACTCTCGAGGGTCACTTTTGAATTTACCGATGCAAGCCCTGGTCGGGAATTTCATCATCATGTGGTATGTGGACACCACCATCTTTAACTGGTTAAGGGTAGGCCGGCCAACGATTGCATTGTAGGCTGAGGGTATGTCCATCACCATGAATCTGGTTGTCAACATCTTGGAGCGTGGTTTTTCGCCAAAGGTGACGTGTAGGTTTACCATCCCGAGGGGGGAGATGGAATCTCTTGTGAATCCGATCAGTGATGACGCCATCGGGGAGAGATTGTTTACCGAGAGCCCGAGCTTCTGGAAGGCATCAAAATAGAGTATGTCAGCGAAGCTGCTTGTGTCAATCATAACCCTTTTCACTTGGGCGTTGGCCATCCTAACCGAGACCACCAGCTCCTCTGAGCGACTCTTTTTCTTTATATCTCTCTATACTCGTTTTTCCCCAAACGGTCGCGTGTGTTGGTTGCCCTCAACACAGCCCCGCTAGGTCCCTCACATTTGCATGCCAAGTATTTCTATGAGTGCTTGTCCCACTCTGATACCATCTGTCACATACTTAGCTGGTTTTGCCTAAGTTGTGCGGCACCCTTGCGTGTTTGTCCGTAAAGGTCAGGCTCCCCGAAACCTCCTATGGTCCCTTAGGATTTACAAAAGAGAAAATGGGTTAGAGAAAGCAAAAGACTTAGGATCCACAAGCAATCATTTCAGTAAACACTTCATAGCCAATGCAAATTATAAACAGATTTTACAAGCTCTAAACGGTCGCACAACAAAGGGTCCAAAATGGTCCACTACAGACCGAAGTCCCTACAAGTGCCCACATGACACAATCTTTGTTTGCAAGTCTAGGACGGTCATCGAAACTAAAGAAAATAGGGTTGCTAAGCCTTCTGCCAACCCTTTATATGCTGTGCAAAGCATAAACAAAACCGAAAGACACGGACATACATGAGCATTAATCTCTTATTGAAAACTCGATAGGATAAAGAAATTTTCAAGAAAAATGCATTCCTTTTTTTTGTTTCAATTTACGCGATTGATTTTATACAAACATGCCCAATTCTTTTATGCCAAATCCATGTATTATCGTTTAAAACCGAAAAACAAGTTTCGTCATGACAAAGATCAATAGTATAACATATTAAAAAAAATAAAACATCTTCAATCAAAAGATTTGATTTGTTACAAATAATTTCTAGGCCAATGATTTTACCTTTATTATTGTTGAATCTCGGATTTTGATGATGAAATCAATTGATGAAGTTATGATCTAATCAGCGTTTGAGTGACACAGGACTAACTTTGATCATGGAAAGACAAATCGATTGAAGTAGGAGAACCAGACGTTAGGCCGGAGTGGAATATGTCAAAAGATTTAACGTCGGGCTGGAGGACTGGTCGATGTGCCGGAAGGACTTCGTGCCATGAGTTCGGGCATCGGGTAAAAAGAATCGGACATTGCACCAAGGAGATCGGATGTTGCGGGAGGTCAACATGCCGATCGGGCAATACGCCGAAGGTTCGGACAATGCGCAGAAGGTTCGGACGAAGTGTTGGATGAACCAATGACATGCCGGATAACATAAGATTCGTGTTTGTAATCGATCGTGTCTTGATCGAAATAGGTTAGGTCGTAATTGAGTTAGTTTTAGGTGTAATCATGCTAACTCAATTAGGGGCCTATTAGGCCTGATCTAGGGTTGAGTTGGGCCTATTGGGGGGGCCCATTCAGTGACCCATAGATGGGTCAAGCGGTGGCATCGCTAGAACAGGCGGTGGAACCACTTGCGAGCTGAAAACGTATGAAATGTACTTCCGGAAGACCCGGCTCCGGAAGACCCGGCGGTGGTACCGCCAGTGTTAGGTGGTGGTACCGCCTAGTGGTAGTGTTGCAAGCGATGGTACCGCCAGTACCTCGAAAACCCGGGGATTTGAATTTTGGCTCCACTTTTTGAAGCCATTTGGGGTCTATAAATACCCCAGTTATTCCTGCTTGGGTAAGCAAGAATAAGAGTAGAAAAGGGCAAAGAATTCCTGTGAAAATAGAGTTATAATCTCTCTTGAAGTATAGTGTCTCTTCCTCCTAGTGTTTAGAGGTCTTTTTAAGGAAGGAGTGAGGTCCTAGTGTAAAAGAGAGAGGTGTAAACGTTCTCTCCAGAGCCTATAAAAAGGAAAAAGAGTTGTATGAGGGTAGTTGATCTTCGCCCGTTGAAAGATCGATAGTGGAAGTTGGTAGCCTCGAGTGAAGAGGAATCGAGAGTGGACGTAGGTCGGGACGACCGAACCACTATAAATCTGATTTGCATTTACTTTATGCTTTTCATTCATATTGTAAATTGATTTACTTGCTCACTACTCTTACGAATGTTTTAATTTAAATTAATTTGCAATATGGGCTTTGATCGAACGAAAGTTTTCTAAATCGAGGTTTTTACGAAAGCACTAATTCATCCCCCCCTCTTAGTGCCGTTTATGGTCCTAACAGAGCAAGTGCTCTACGTTCGCCCCTGGAGGTGAGAGCTTGGGGTCATTAAACAAGCACTAGTAGCACCTCGGGGTCTGAGCGGAGGTGGACGCATCTATCTATGGGAAGGAGAGTAGCTATCCTCCTTGCCCGAAGGTACTGTGTAAGTGGCGGTGCCTCCTCGCTGGAGCACTCGTTGAGGGGGTTTGTAGGTGGACATTCTTGTGACATTCGAGTCCCCTTAGCACCAAAATGTTATTACCTTGATGTCGTTGATCGGGAAACGACATGGCTCGATTCTGTCCCGAAGGCGCAAGGTCTTTGGGTGGCCCTCGTTGTCACGGACTTAGCTGGAATTGCCTAAGTCGTGAGGCACCATTGCGGCAAAGACGCGAACTTAGCTTGTGTTGCCTAAGTCGCGAGGCACCCTTGCGGCAAAGACGTGAACTTAGCTTGCGTCGCCTAAGTCGCGTCTCGCCCTTGTGATATGCGTCCGCAAAGATCAGCCCACTTACAACCTCTCGCAGGTCCCGAAGGACTTGTAAAAGAGAAAGTTGATTAGTTCGAAGAACGAGCGACGGACAAGTCCCGACGTCTCGCGAAAATGGGAAGCTTTACAAGCAATTCAGCGAGCACCCTGTGTGCACAAGAGAAAAGAGGGAGAGGAGGAAAACAAGGACTTTAGAAGGTTAAACGAACAGCTGTAAGTCCACAAACAGCTGCTCACCGGGTGCCGGGCGCGATAACAAGTTCCCGTCAAGGTAACGTGCGAACTTGCGAAAGGTTGTTCAACGCCCGACACTATACTGAAGCCCCATCCCCCATGGTGCCACTCGGGTGGTTCCAGGGTGCTGAGATGGTTGACGTTTCGCGTGCAGCAGCGGGCTGCAGAAAACAGCTCGTGGCACGCGAAAACGGAGCTGTTTTGGGCTGTTTTGCTCGGTTCGGTGAGCGGTCGCATTGTAGCGCTGCAGCTTGTTCGAACTTACATTTTTACAAGCAAAAGGACCTAAAACCAACTCAAAACACGCTGTCAAGCAATTGTACATGTAAACACAAACGACGAACGGTTCGTTGAACAGAGTTGTTGCGGGTGCGCGATGACCGTTCGTGACATCGTGGCGATTGAGCGAGGAGATTGGAGTAGGAGAAAACTTGACAGAAGTGATTCTGAGGTGGTAGTTAGCATCTAAGGCTGCTTTGGGGTTGAGTCGAGGTAGGCTCCAATCTCCTCGGGGCCCTGCACAAAAAGGTCGGCGTTAGGGGATATTTCTCGACCTGACCTCTTCGACGGTCAAGTTAGCTTTATGGAGTTAAGATGGTTGAGGATTAGTGTCTAGTCCCTGTTCAAGCATCGGGGGCCGGTTTTTATACCTGAGAAGTCGATGGAGGGGGACCGTAGCTAATGGGGACTGGCCTGTACGTCCTTCTATGGCTCATTCATGTGGACGGTCGACCCGTACGACCCCCTGCGGCGCGTCATCAGCAAAGGACGACAGAAGGGGCGTCGCTTGCCAGGCCTAGCGGTTGTCTGGGTCGAGTTGGACGGCAGTCGCCCGCACGAGCCAACCAGGTGGGGGCGTAGGTCGGCTCGGTCACCAGGGGGCCACTACCCCCAACGGTCAGCCTGTACTGCCACCCTTGGGTTGCAATCCGCTGTGGCCGGCAAGTTGCTGCCCTACTGTTAGTTGTGGGGGGAGGGATGACCTGAGCCTTGCGCTATCCATGTTAGCTTCTCGATGGCTGCTAGCTGGCAGGTCATGACTAAAGCTAGAATATTCCCCATCAGGTGCAAGATCTACTTTCTTCTGTAACAAGTTCTTGGATCTTTGTTAGGCATGTCATTCATAAAGGCTTTCCAATTGGATTTCCTTGTAACTTTCATTTGCTGACCTTAGTTCTTAATGGTAACTAGGTTAGGGGAGAGTAAGACCTTTGGCTTGTGGTGTAGAGGAGCACAACCTATTTGTAGTTGACAGTTCTTTACAGAGGATGTAATAGGAAGATTTTGTAAAGATCTATATAGCCAACCCTAAATGGTTGGGATTTTATGGCTTTGTTGTTGTTGTTGTATGACAGCATGACTTTGTAATTTAAATGAAAGAAAAGATAAGATGAAGGCAAGGTTAACTGTGACCCAGGAGTGTCTAATTTACTACAATCAGCTCGTGTAAATCTTGTTGTTCTTATTGTATTTTCTACAGCCCACAATGCTTGTTCTATAACCTTTAATCCAGATCTCTCAAATATGACAGCCCATAAGCTAAATGAGTTACAAGCTCATTTTCCAAACCTGCAGATGGTCCAATTTGATTGAGTAGCCTGAATTGATTGCTAAAGAGTTAAGGGGCATGCCTTTATAGGTTGAAAATGCTGTCACTTAACTTTCCAACTTTTTCATTAATAGATGGTCTGGTGGGTAGATTCAAACGGAGAGTTAATTTAACTTATCTTCATGATTAAGGAATGCATTAAAGGGCTTAGTTATCGGTTGCAAAGCAATAAATTTCATAGTTCCCTATGCATCGAGGGTTGTTTTATGCACTAGTATATATTTTGGTGTTTTAGAGTTAGAAACAATTCAGAATCTGATTGTATTTGCAGAAACTCTTTGAGTTCTCTTTTTTAACTTTGTATCTCTTTGGTTTACCAAAGAGTGATGGGTTTAGTTTCTGTATCTCTTGGATATTTCCTTGAGTGGTGAGTTTTTTTTTTTAAGTTCTGTATCATTGTTTGATTATCCTTAGAGTGGTGAGTTTTCTGTATCCTTTTGTGATTTTAAACTTGATGAATCCATTTATCTCCATTTCAAAAATTTTTCCAGCAGATACAACTTTCATCCTTTTAAATTTCATTCCTCATTATACCGGTATCAAACTAGCTAAGATGACACTACTTCCTAGTTATCATGGTACTACTTGTGCATGTTAGATGCCTTTGTTCATAAACTTAATTTTACTCCGAACAGGACTCAAATTGAAAATCTAGATCTGCAAATAAAATCTCGAATCTGCCATCTTTCTCCAATCATTGAGCCTTTTCATGCTCTTTAATTTGCCAACTCTCTCTGAGTTATTCATATAGAGGTTGCATACCAAAGATATAGCCAATCAGTTAAGTCTGCATCTAATTTAGTCAACAACAATGCTAGTAAAAATTTTGAAGCTATAAGCTCATTTGTTTTTTTCTATTTTATTGGTAATTTTCGCATTTGAGCTTTTCTAAAAAGCATTTATCTTTGGTTGGCTTATCTCTATAAAATTGAATTGACTTTAGTGACATTGGATTGCCAATTTGGCATTTTTAGTACTACGGTGATTTGGGACACCATGGTATCATGAATTACGGTGAAACTCTGTCTTCGGTCCTGTACAGTGCCCATCTGATATTGTACCAAAATACCTGAACTATGCTAACTGAAACTCAGAAGAAAAATGAGAAAGAGATGGATGAAACCACCAAAAAAAAGAATTAATGAAGGGAGGTAACAGAACCTTCTTTTCCTAAAGGTCAATTATTCCTCCTTTTCTTTATCCCTTTTCTCCACAATGCCTCATTAAGCTTGAGGAACGAGAGAAGATTGAAAGAATAGATGTCCATTCCTTAGCTTGATGCACATGTAGGTCTAAGGCCCCCTTCCTCATAACAATAATAACCCCCTTCTTTTATTCAGTCTTGAACTGGAAGAATGATTCAGATTCAGAAATGTTAAATGGATTACTAAGTGGTTATTAATGTTAACTACCTTTTTTATTTACAGAAAATTAGTGAAATTAGAAGATACTTTACAATTTGATGCCATCCTTCTTGTTATAGAGATCCTTAAAGAGTTATGATGTATTGCTTGCAAACTTATTTTGCATTAGATATATTTTAGAATATGAAGATTATATTTTTTTAACTGATAAAAGTAAACTGGTAGATTTAAATAATTAAATAATCATTATTTTGAAGCTGTAAAGCATGTTTTCCTAAATCTATTGTTTGCGTGAAACAATAAAAGAAACAACTTAACATGATTCACACCATGATGTGGATGCATCAGATTTATGGAAATTAATGGAAAACATATATTTTAGTGTTAGAAATAAAAGTAAATAAGATAAATTTTATGTGGCATAAAGGATTAACAAATGAAGCAGAAGCTAGTCTTTTCAATCATTTATCACATTATCAAAGTCTTATTCTGGAACAAAGTAATGATAATTGTTCATGACATAATGATCAATATTACAAAGTAACTGAGAGTAATAAAACCTGGTCTTGTGGCAGGTTGACTGTTATTACTTTTTGAAAACAAATCTTAATTATGAATATTCTATTTTCCATGTCTTAATCTCATTATTATGTTAGATCCACACATCCTTTATCAATCACAACTTTTGTGTTATATATTGCATTTATAAAAGGCCATCTCAAGGATCTTAGATATAAATGCTTATTTGTGGAGGGCAATCCAATGCATCTCATGTCAAAAGATTTGTGAGCAAGTTGATGGAATGGGTGCTTATTTGATCCCTGCAGCATTTATGAATTGTTGATGTACAAACTGAAATTGTTGATCTATGAATTGCATCTTTTCAGCATTTTTCTTGTGTTAAAATTTATAACAAATTTAGGTACATAGCTGGTTAGATGAACAAAATCAAAAATTTCAAACCACTTTGTGAATATGTTGCTTCATATAGTCCTTTTTGCATATACACAGAACTGTTGGTATCTATGCTTCTGAAAATCTCATTTCAAAATCCACAGGGCCCCCTTTTAACTTACTAATTTGCACTCACTATAGTTGGAACTATGAGTTCTTAGTCTGTTATTATAGAGGTCATAACAGAGCACGAACTAAACTAACAAAAAGTTCTGCTAGTTTCCTCTTATCATGTATCCTTATAACAGCTTCCCCATCCTTTTACAGCTTAAAGGAGGCTTTCCTACTTCAGTTCACCACTATCTCGCAGAAGATTCATTGTGAAGATTTGATGCCACTGTATAAGGTTGGATATACACCTGAAGTTTCATCATCGGATGCCCCTACATCAATATTCTACTACAAGGTGCTTATCCAAATTTCACTTTTTTAGGAACACATTAGATTTCATAATAGTTGGTTATTTATTCAATAATTCATATATGATGGATACACAACCAAATCCACGGTTTAGTTCCAATACCACATTTTTTATTATTATCTTTCTAGTTGGCTACTGATGCAGTTGATACAACATATATTTTTGTAAGGTCAGTGGAGATATTTGCTATGGTATCACAATAACTAGGTGGTCAGAAGTGGTAACCCTTTAAAAGGCTTAGGTTCTAGGCACACAAGTGGGCACCTAAAAGATATCACAAGTAGCAGAGTAATATATGTATAGAAAAGTATATATTATATATGGAGTTCTAATGATCTATTGTCACATCCTGGATTTTTTTTTTTTTTGGATCACATCTTTCTACACATTCAGAGAATAGATAAACATCATTTTATTCATCATTTATAAACATTTATTATAATTTATTTATTCGTCAAATCACAAGTAGAAAAGTAAACATAGTGATGTTAACTCCAAGAATCATCCAAGTGGCTTTACCTAGCGATAGAGGAAGGTCCGCTCTCCATTAGAATCTGATTTAGTACTAGAGGGAGGTTGCTCTGAAAATTAAAAACAAAGAAAATTCAGCAATGTTAAGTAAGAACCCCAAAAGCCAACTCAAAATGAATAAATGATCAAAAATCAATCAGCCCATTAGCGTATATCAAATACCCGAAGTAGCACTCGTCCAACAACGGATGAAGAGGCTTTATCCTACTGGATGAGTTTGTGTTCTCCCAACAGCGGATGGAGGCAAACTCATATCGCACTCCTAACAGCGGATGGAGTGGTGTCTCTTATCCGCTAAAGTGGGGACACATTCCTCCCAATAGCAGATGGAGGAACCGTCCAACCGTTATGTCTGACGGCCCGTTAATCTCCGAACGGAATCGCCCTACCTGCCCTCGGCAAGGAAATAACATAATCTCACACTGGTCATATCTATATCGAGATGAAATAACACATTTAAAATATCTTTGTCAAATATTATCAATATCAAATAATATAAATTAGCACTCAATTGACTTGAACCCTAGTTTAATCGATCCAATTGAACTCGATTTATTAAAACCTAACTGAACCGATCTCTAATCTTCATTTAACTAGTCTGGAACTACCTAAACTAGTTTAATTTAGACTCGATTAGGTTCAATTTAGGTTAAACTGACTTGAATAAGTCAAACCAATTTAGAATCACCTTGAATTGATCTAAGACTAATTAAGTCTTGTTTAGTTCAATCAACGTTTGAGCTAAATTTCAACTATTACATAATATTAGACTAGGCTAGGCCGACTTATATACTAGTCATGTACACTACATATAACTGTGCATGCACTATAGAAGGTTGGGCCAACCATAGCCTATGGACTGGTCATATGCATCGTACATAACAACCTATGTTGGGCTAGGCTAGGTTAGCCTATGGGCTAGGTCCTGACCCGCGGGTTAGGCCTAGTTTGTGTGCTGTTCTAACCTTGTGCCTATCCAATTTCATCAATATTGAATTTTGACAACAATAATACATTAAAACATAACAACAGATTAAAGAATAATATTGAAAGATAAACTTCAATACAAAGAAATGATATTCTAAATTTAATTAGAATTAGAAATCATATTTTCAATACACATGACTTGAATAATTTTAACATGATCTAATCAAACAGGATAAATTTTTTTAAATAATATATTATAATCTAACAATAAAAATTTTAACAATTAAAGAATTAAGAAATATTTTTTTTTGAACTACTCATAGTATATTTTAATCTAGATAAAAAAAAAGGTAAAATGCAATAGGAGGAAATAACATTCCTAATCCAAATATGAAGAATCAAATATCATTTATTCAATAAATAAAACTTGTATAATTTTAGTATATTTAAATCCAAAGAAACCTTTAAGAGGATTGAAGAATCCATTAAAAACTTCACAAAACATATCTTAATCCAATAATAAATATTTTGACATTAAAAAGAATGATAAATAATTTCAAATTACAAAAATTTCAACATTTAAGTAATCAAAATAAAAACTTTTAATTTCAAGAAAAGTAGGGAAACCTACTTCTCGTCAATAGTGTGTAACTCCTCGTTCCTCCCACTGTTGGGTTCGGCTAGGTGAGGAACGAAGGAGAGTAATCTCTCCCCTTAAATAGGAGAAGGTGAGCCTTTATTAAAGGAATTTATTTTAACTTTCGTATTTATTTAATGTGAATTATTTCTATTTAATATACTAACAAATATGATATTATCCTGTGTAGAATGCTTAATAGTAATTTCCTAATTCGTAACAACAAACAAGGAAATAAGATTAATATTTTCTAAAAACATCTAGGATGTGACTTTTTTTTATGGTATCAGAGTCAAGTTGATAAACATCACTTTGTTCATCATTTATAAACATTTATTACAATTCATTTATTCGTTAAATCACAAGTATAAAAGTAAACATAGCGGTAGAAGAAGGTCCACTCTCCACTGGGATCTGATTTAATACTAGAGCGAGGCTGTTCTGAAAATCAAAAACAAAGAAAATTCAACGACGTTGAGTAGGAACCCCAAAAGTCAACTCAAAATGAATATAGAATAAAAAATCAATCATCCCATTGACGTATATCAAATACCCGAAGGAGCACTTTCCCAACAGTAGATGTAGAGACTTTATCCTACGGGATGAGTTTGTGTTCTCCCAACAATGGAGGGAGGCAAACTCATATCGCACTCCCAACAGCGGATGGAGTAGTGTCCCTTAACTGCCAAAGTGGGGACACATTCCTCTTAACAGCGGATGGAGGAACCATCCAGCTGCCATGTTTGATGGCTCATCAATCCCCGAAAGGAATCGCCTTACCTGCCCTCGGTAGGGAAATAACATAATCTCACACTGGTCATGTCTATATTAGGATGAAATAACACATTTAAAACATCTCTTGCAAATATCATCAATATCAGATAATACAAATTAGCCCTCAATTGACGTGAACCTTAGTTCAATCGATCCAATTGAACTCAATTTACTAGAACCTAACTGAACTGATTTCTAATCATCATTTAACTGGTTAGGATCCACCCTAGACTAGTATAATTTGGACAAGATTAGGTGAATTCAATTTAGGTTAAATTGACTTGAATAAGTCAAACAATTGGACTAGGCTAATCAAGTTTGATTTAGTTCAATCAACGTTTGGGCTTAATTCCAACAATTACATAATATTGGAGTAGGCTAGGCCGACTCATATTGGTCATGGCACCATAGTAGGTTGGGCCAACCTTGGCCCATGGACTGGTCATATGCGTCGCATATGACTGCCCATGTTGGGCTGGGCTGGGCGGGGTTAACCTACAGGCTAGGGCTTAACCCGCGGGTTAGGCTTGGCCTATGGGTTGGGCCAAGTTTACGGGTTTTTCCAACCCTATGTTATCCAATTTCATCAATATTGAATTATGACATCAATAATACATTAAAACATAACAACAGATTAAAGAATAATATTGAAAGATAAACTTCAATACAAGGAAATGATATTATAAATTTAATAAGAATTAAAAGTCATATTTTCAATACATATGACATGAATAATTTAAACATGATCTAATCAAACAATAAAATTCTAAATCTTAACAGGGATAAAAATTTTCAGATAATATGTTATAGTCTAACAATAAAAATTTTAACAATTAAAGGATCAAGATTTTTGTTTTTTTAACTACTCATAGTATATTTTAATCCAGATAAGATAAAAAGGTAAACTACAATACGAGGAAATAATATTTTAACAACTCATAGTCTAACAACTCATAATCTTAACAGGGATAAAAATTTTCAGATAATATATTATAGTCTAACAATAAAAATTTTAACAATTAAAGGATCAAGAATTTTTTTTTTTTTAACTACTCATAGTATATTTTAATCCAGATAAGATAAAAAGGTAAACTACAATACGAGGAAATAACATTGTCACATCCCATATTTATAAAAAGAATAATAAATCAATAATTTATTATTCATAATTTACATAATAAACTCCTTTTTTTTTCATTCGTTTTTGAATTGAAATCCTTGTCTTTACAATAGTAAATATTCTATTAATTAGAAAAAGGACTACATCTTCTTGGTAGGGTCACAAGTCTCTTCCACCGAAGCTTCAGATCTATTATAAAGTAGTAGATTATTCTGAAAATAAATATAAGATAAAAACATATTAGTAACTACACATGCTAGTAGGAACCTCAAAATAATCATTAAAATAATCTTCAATATTCATGAAATTAAAATAAATATCGATAATTCAATAAAAAATGATAATATATCGATTTATCATAAAACTTATGCATAAAAAAAACTATGATAATTTCTTATATAATAAACAAAATCATGCATCAGCCACATGCAACATATACATAATAACAAAGGCGTATATCACCCGATGGTGCACTCTCCAAACAGCGGATGAAGAGGCATATTCCACGGGATAGATTCCTCCCAACAACGAATGGAGATAATCCATATTATACTCCCAAAAGCGGATGGAGTGGTATCCCTCACCCGCCCAAGTTGTCACGAACGGTCGTCGCGCACCCGCAACATCTCCGTTCAACGAATCGTTCGTCGCTCTCATCTACATGTACAGTTGCTTGGCAGCATGTTTTGTCTTGGTTTTAAGTCCTTTTGCTTGTAAAAATGTAAGTTCGAACAAGTAGCAGCGCTACAAAGCGATCGCTCACCGAACCGAGCAAAACAGCCCCAAAACAGCTCCGTTTTCGTGTGCCATGGGCTGTTTTCTGCAGCTCGCTTCTGCTCACCAAACGTCAGCCATCTTAGCACCCTGGAACCACCCGGGTGGCACCATGGGGGATGAGGCTTCGGTATAGTGTCGGGCGTTGAACAACCTTTCGCAAGTTCGCACGTTACCTTGATGGGAACATGTTGACGCGCGTGGCACCCGGTGAGCAGTTGTTTGTGGACTTGCAGCTGTTCGGTCAACCCTCGAAAGTCCTTGTTTTCATCCTCTCCCTCTTTTCTTTTGTGCACGCAAGGTGCTCGCTGAATTGCTTGTAAAGCTTCCCCTTTTCACGAGACGTTGGGACTTGTCTGTCGCTCGTTCTTCGAACTAATCAACTTTCTCTTTTACAGGTCCTTCGGGACCTGCGAGAGGTTGCAAGTGGGCTGATCTTTGCGGACGCAAATCGCAAGGGCGAAGCGCGACTTAGGCAACGCAAGCTAAGTTCGCGTCTTGGCCGCAAGGGTGCCTCACGCCTTAGGCAATTCTAGCTAAGGCCGTGACATTGTGGTATTAGAGTGGGCAAGCACTTCGAGCGAGCAGCGAAGGAACTTCGCAACTTCGCCATGGCAAAGCATCGTGGCGAATCAAGCAAGACGGGGCAAGCTGGACCTTGCCCCAAGCAGCAACAGGTGGGCTGCAAGTGCACACTCGCTCATGCTGTTGGAGCCGCTCATGAGGAGCATGGTAACGAATATGATGATCAAGAAGTTGGCTACTCTCCGCGAGCGGAGGAGGCGCAATCTGGAGCGCCGACCGGAAAAAAGAGTCATAAGGAGAGACTCACAACGGCGGAAACCCGCTTGGATGTTCTTGAAGCGAGCTTGGAGGAACTCTACCATAGCCAACGAAGACTTGGGGTAGAGAGTTCGTAAGAAGAAGCGAAGTCCAAGATCGACAAGGTCGAGGCCCTAGTCGACCGACTGTCAGATGACACCAAAGACTCCGTGCAACACCTGTAGGAGGTTGTGACGGAACTCACTTCAAGGGTGACCATGCTCATGAGAGCATTAAATGCGGGAGGAAGCAACAGCCGCGTTGCACCACCATAAAACTTGAGGGCACCCGAGCCTCATGGTTATAGAGGGGCCAGAGATGCCAAAGAGCTCGAGAATTTTCTGTTCGACATGGAATAATACTTTCGAGCTACGAGGCTCGATTATGAAGAAACCAAAGTTTCTATAGCAACAATGTATCTGAATGGAGATACAAACCTTTGGTGGCGAACCTGTTGGGAGGAGATCCAACAAGGTCGGTGTCGGGTTGACACATGGGAGGACTTGAAGCAGGAGTTGAGAACTCAATTCCTACCGGAGAACACAGAGTTCGTCGCAAGAAGGAAGTTGAGACGACTCCGCCAGAGTACTTCCATTCGAGACTACGTAAAATAATTTTCTGCACTAATGCTGGACATACAGGACATGTCTGAGAAGGACAAGCTGTTCAGCTTCCTCGATGGTTTGAAGCCATGGGCTTAACAAGAACTAAATCGAAGGAATGTCACCGATGTGGTCGCGGCAATTGCTGCCGTAGAAAGGCTCACCGACTTTGTTTCCTCCGAAGACCCGGGAAGAAGGAAACAATCTTCAGGCAATCGCCCTTCAAAGTATTCTCGAGGGAAGGAGCTCGGGGGCGAACAAAGGAAGAAGAGTTCCCACAAAGGGCCAAGCCCGAAGGGCAAGGCCT
>LVTN01001322.1:50739-67344 GCA_001649415.1 Musa itinerans
CGTCTCTCGGAGAGGAACCAAGGAACCCCAACATATATCGGCATTGCAACTGAAGAAAGGGGTGCGAAAAGGTGAATTAACATTCGTGGTTGCTATGAAGTTAGAGCCACTCGACGAGAAGGCCATTCATGAACCTGCTGTGGTGGCAAACGTCCTGAAAGAGTTCACTGACATTATGCCACCCGAGTTGCCGAAGACTTTTCCGCCACGCAGAGGCGTGGATCACAACATCGAGCTGGAGCCAGGAGTGAAGCCTTTAGCGAGACCATCCTACCGCATGCCCTCGCCAGAGTTGGTAGAACTCAGAAAGCAGTTAGGTGAACTGCTAAGTGGTGGTCTCATCCGCAGCTCTAAAGCACCATTCAGAGCTCCAATTCTCTTCCAGAAGAAACAAGATGGGAGCCTCCGACTATGCGTCGATTATCGAGCCCTCAACAAAGTGACGGTGAAGAACAAGTATCCCATGCACGCAAGGTGCTCGCTGAATTGCTTGTAAAGCTTCCCCCTTTTCGCGAGATGTCGGGACTTGTCCGTCGCTCATTCTTTCGAACTAATCGACTTTCTCTTTTTACAGGTCCTTCGGGACCTACGAGAGGTTGCAAGTGGGCTGATCTTTGCGGACGCAAATCGCAAGGGCGAAGCGCGACTTAGGCAATGCAAGCTAAGTTCGCGTCTTTGCCGCAAGGGTGCCTCGCGACTTAGGCAACGCAAGCTAAGTTCGCGTCTTGGCCGCGAGGGTGCCTTACGCCTTAGGCAATTCCAGCTAAGGCCGTGACAAAGTGGGGACACGTTCCTCCAAATAGCGGATGAAGGAACCGTCTAACTATCACGTCTGATAGCCCGCTAATCCCCGAAGGGAATCACCATACCTGCCCTTGGCAAGGATACATAAACATCCATGATCATTCATATACACTCATTTATTCACTCACGCATGCATCAAGAAATCAATATGATTAAATATTATGAGAGACTATACTTGATGTAAATATGCTAGACCATGTTCATTGGTGGCTCCGCACTGTGATGGGCCCGCAGCTTCTTTCACAGGTTACACTTCCAATGTGAACTACTAGCCTAATCACATCTACTACATGATAATAAGTTAATAACCATATCAATATCATAAACTTAAGAAAAGTAGAAAACCAATAATCATTTTCAAATGATATCTCTAGATAAATCCTTTTAATTAATCAAATCATAAAGGCATGAAACATCAATCTCTCAATAGTCAATTAACCAAAACTCTAATTGGAAACAATTGACTTAAACCAAATAAAATTTGATTATGACCTAACGGAACCAACCTTAAATCACCCTAGACTTGTCTAATTTAGATTTGATTGATCCCGATTAAGTCAAGTAGGTTTGAACTAGTTAAGTTAGTTTGGAATCACCCTAAACCAGCTTTAACCAATCAAACCTGTCTGATTTAGTCAAGTAACGAGTTCAAACCAGTAAAGGGAAAAGAAATTAGACTATGTCGTAGAGTGCTAGCCCAGACCGAACCAGCCCACCTTAGTCTTGGATGGGTCACATGCGTTGCACATGCTTGTTCTAAGTAATAGGTTGAGTTGAGGTATAACGGGCTAGATAGAGGATCAACGAAATGTTTAATGCCAATCGCATAGTTAGGCAGACTTAACTTCATGGACTAGGCTAACCCTCACTTATAAGTTGGGTTGAGCCTTACCACTGAATTAGGCTATGCTTGGCTCGCGAGTTGGTCATACCTAGACACATGAGTTGGGATCGTATCTGACAACATGGATTGGGTCGTACCTAGCCGCATGAGTTGGCTCATGCCTGGCCACGTGGTTGGGTCGTACCTTGCCACATGGGCTGGGTTATGCCTAGTCACACGAGCTAGGTTATACTTGGCCATATGGGCTAGGTCGTACATGACCACATGAGCTGAGTCAATCAAATTTGATAGATCAACCTGACTCAAGTCGGATCCTAATTAGACTCCTCTTATCAAATTAAATTTTAATATTTAAAATTATTAAAGAATAGCTCAAATCCATTAAATAAAAATTTAAATTCATGATCTTAAATTTAAAACTAATTACATTATAGAATTTCACACATAATTCTTAAAACATAGATATATCTAATTAAATAAATTAAAACTATTATACTAATTCAAAAATAAGTATTTTAATAATTAAATCAATATTAAAATTCACTTAAGCTTAAGAGATCAATATAAATCAAATAATCATTCTAACATCACAAATCAATTATTATTATTTAATCATGAAATTTCGAAATTAAAACATCATCATGCATTATAAAATTATAACAATCTCCACATCCAGATTTCAAAACATAAATCAAAGCTAATTAAAAAGAAAGGATCCTACCTCTCATCGGTTATCCTTTCTTCAATATTATCTCCTCGTGAAGTACTCTCCTCAATCCTCCTATTGTTAGGCTCGGTGAGGAATGAGGGAGGAGTAATCCCCTTTATATAAGAGAATATGTGATCTCCCCAGAATGTAAATAATAATTTAATTCTTATTTTTAATTTAATTTTATTTTTCTTTCACACACAAAGAGAGATATAATATT
This sequence comes from Musa itinerans, assembly GCA_001649415.1. Taxonomy (NCBI): domain Eukaryota; kingdom Viridiplantae; phylum Streptophyta; class Magnoliopsida; order Zingiberales; family Musaceae; genus Musa; species Musa itinerans. The sequence continues at coordinate 53,317 of LVTN01001322.1, forward strand.
TATTTCTTGTATGAAGGGAGAAATTATTGGTGATTACAAACATTCTTAATCCAAATATAAAGAATCAAATATCATGTATTCAATACATAAAACATGTATAATTTCACTGTATTTAAATCCAAAGAAACCTTTAAGAGGATTGAAGAATCCCTTAAAAACATTACATAACATATCTTAATCCAACAATAAATATTTTGACAATAAAAAGAATGATAAATATTTTCAAATTACAAAAAATTCAACATTTAAGTAATCAAAATAAAAACTTTTAATTTCAAGAAAGGTAGAGAACTTTACTTCTCGTCAGCAGGGTGTAACTCGTTCCTCCTGCTGTTGGGCTCGGCTAAGTGAAGAACGAAGGAGAAAAATCCCCCCCCTTAAAAAGGAGGAGGTGAGCCACCATTAAAGGAAATTTATTTTAATTTTCGTATTTATTTAATGTGAATTATTTTTATTTAATATACTAACAAATATGTTATCACCCTATTTGGAATGCTTAATAGTCATTTCCTAATTCGTAATAGTAAACAAGGAAATAAGATTAATATTTTCTAAAAAAATCTAGGATGTGACATCTTTTTATGGTATCAAAGCCAGATTGATAAACATCACTTTATTAATTATTTATAAATATTTATTACAATTCATTTATTCGTTAAATTACAAGTAGAAAAGTAAACATAGTGATGTTAACTCCAAGAATCATCCAAGTGGCTCTATCTAGCGGTAGAAGAAGGTCCGCTCTCCAATGGAATCCGATTTAGTACTAGAGGGAGGTTATTCTGAAAATCAAAAACAAAGAAAATTCAGCAACACTGAGTAGGAATCCAAAAAGTCAACTCAAAATGAATACATGATCAAATATCAATCATCCAATTGGTGTATATCAAATACCCGAATGAGCACTCCCCCAACAACGGATGAAGAGGCTTTATCCTACAGGATGAGTTTGTGTTCTCTCAACAGCGGATGGAGGCAAACTCATATCGTTCTCCCAACAGCGGATGGATTGGTATCCCTTACCCGCCAAAGTGGGGACACGTTATTCCTGACAACAGATAGAGGAATCGTCCAGCCGCTATATCTGACGGCCCGTTAATCTCCGAAGGGAATCGCCCTACCTACTCTCGGTAGGGAAATAACATAATCTTACACTAGTCATGTTATATCGGGATGAAATAACACATTTAAAACATTTCTTTCAAATATCATCAATATCAAATTATACAAATTAATCCTCAATTTACTTGAACCCTAGTTTAATCGATCTAATTGAACTCGATTTATTAGAACCTAACTGAACCGATCTTTAATCCTCATTTAATTGGTTTGGAACCACCCTAGACTAGTATAATTTAGACTAGATTAGGTTTAATTTAGATGAAACTAACTTGAATAAGTCAAACCAATTCGGAAACACCCTGAATTGATCTAGACTAATTAAGTCTGGGTTAGTTCAATCACTGTTTGGGCTTAATTCCAACAATTACATAACATTGGACTAGGTTAGGCCGACTTATATAATGGTCATGTGCACTGCACTGCATATAACTGTGCATGCACCACTGTAGATTGGGCCAATCTTGGCCCATGGATTGGTCATATGCGTCGTACATGATTGCCCATGTTGGGCTGGGTTGGGTTAGCATACGGGCTAGGGCTTGACCTGCGATAAAGCTTGGCCTATGGGTTGGGCCTAGTCAGCAGACTAGGCCTAGCCAATGGGCTATGGCCTGACCTATGGGTTGGGCCTAGTTTGCGAGCTGTTCTAACCCTATGCCTATCCAATTTCATCAATATTGAATTATAACAACAATAATACATTAAAACATAATAGATTAAAGAATAATATTGAAAGATAAACATTAATACAAGGAAATGATATTCTAAATTTAATAAGAATTAGAATTTATATTTTTAATACATATGACATGAATAATTTTAACATGATCTAATCGAACAATAAAATTCTAAATCTTAACGGGGATAAAAATTTTTAGATAATATATTATAATCTAACAATAAAAATTTTAATAATTAAAGGATGAGGAAATTTTTTTTTTGTTGAACTACTCAATATAGTTTAATCCAGATAAAATAAAAAGGTAAACTGTAATACGAGGAAATAACATTCCTAATCCAAATATGAAGAATCAAATATCATGTATTCAATGCATAAAATATTTATAATTTCAGTGTATTTAAATCCAAAGAAACCTTTAAGAGGATTGAAGAATCTCTTAAAAACTTAACATAACATATCTTAATCCAACAATAAATATTTTGACATTAAAAATATTGATAAATATTTTCAACTATAAAAATTTCAACATTTAAGTAATCAAAATAAAAACTTTTAATTTCAAGAAAGGTAGGGAAACCTACTTCTCGTCAGTAGGGTATAACTCCTCGTTTCTCTCGTTGCTGGGTTCGGTTAGGTGAGGAACGAATGAGAGAAATCCCTCCCCTTAAATAGGAGGAGGTGAGCCACCATTAAAGGAAATTTATTTTAATTTTTATATTTATTTAATGTAAATTATTTCTATTTAATATACTAACAAATATGATATCACCTTATTTGGAATGCTTAATAGTTATTTCCTAATTTATAATAGCAAACAAGGAAATAAGATTAATATTTTTAAAAAAATCTAGGATTTGACATTTTTTTATGGTATCAAAGCCAAATTGATAAAATCACTTTATTCATCATTTATAAATATTTATTACAATTCTGATGTTAATTCTAAGAATCATCCAAGTGGCTCCACCTAACGGTAGAAGAAGGTCCGCTCTCCACTGAAATCCAATTTAGTACTAGAGGGAGGCTGTTCTGAAAATCAAAAACAAAGAAAATTCAGCAACGCTGAGTAGGAACCCAAAAAGTCAACTCAAAATGAATACATGATCAAAAATCAATCATCCCATTAGCATATATCAAGTACCCAAAGGAGCACTCTCCCAATAGCGAATGGAGGTAAACTCATATCGCACTCCTAACAGCGGATGAAGTGGTGTCCCTTATCCGCCAAATTGGGGACACGTTCTTCTCGACAACAGATGAAGGAATCGTCCAGTCGCTACGTCTGACGGCTCGCTAATCCCTGAAGGGAATCATCCTACCTGCCCTCGGCAGAAAATAACATAATATCACACTAGTCATGTCTATATCAGGATGAAATAACATATTTAAAACATCTTTTTCAAATATCATTAATATCAAATTATACAAATTAATCCTCAATTGACTTGAACCCCAATTCAATCGATCCAATTGAACTCGATTTACTGTAACCTAACTGAACCGATCTTTAATCCTCATTTAACTGGTCTAGAACCACCCTAGACTAGTATAATTTGAACTAGATTAGATTCAATTTAGGTTAAACTGACTTGAATAAGTCAAACCAATTCGGAATCACCCTGAATTGATCTAGACTAATCAAGTCTGGTTTAGTTCAATCAAGACTAGTATAATCAGGCCTGACCTATGGGTTGGGCCTAGTTTGCGGGTTGTTCTAACCCTGTGCCTATCTAATTTCATCAATATTGAATTATGACAACAATAATACATTAAAACATAACATCATATTAAAGAATAATATTGAAAGATAAACTTCAATACAAGGAAATGATATTCTAAATTTAATAAGAATTAGAAATCATATTTTCAATACATATGACATGAATAATTTCAACATGATCTAATCAAACAATAAAATTCTAAATCGTAACAGGGATAAAAATTTTCAGATAATATAGTATAATCTAACAATATAAATTTTAACAATTAAAGGATTAAGAAATTTTTTGTTTTGAACTACTCGTAGTATATTTTAATCCAGATAAGATAAAAAGGTAAACTACAATACGAGGAAATAACATTCCTAATCCAAATATAAAGAATCAAATATCATGTATTCAACACATAAAACATGTATAATTTTAGTGTATTTAAATCCAAAAGAACCTTTAAGAGGATTGAAGAATCCCTTAAAAACTTCACATAACATATCTTAATCCAACAATAAATATTTTGACATTAAAAGGAATGATAGATATTTTCAAGCTACAAAAATTTCAACATTTAAGTAATCAAAATAAAAACTTTTAATTACAAGAAAGGTAGGGAAACCTACACGGTGTAACTCTTCGTTCCTCCCGTCGCTGGGCTCGGTTAGGTGAGGAACGAATGAGAGAAATCCCTCCCCTTAAATAGGAGAAGGTGAGCCTCCATTAAAGAAAATTTATTTTAATTTTTGTATTTATTTAATATGAATTATTTCTATTTAATATTACTAACAAATATGATATTATTCTATTTGGAATTCTTAATAGTCATTTCCTAATTCATAATAGCAAACAAGGAAATATGATTAATATTTCCTAAATTACATTGGCAAGTAAGGAAATAAAAATTGATTCCTAGCTTAATTATTTGATTTGATTATATTTATTGTTCAATAGTCATTCTTTCCCAAAGATCTTAAATCACAGACATCTAAGTTGCCACTGACAACATTGTATAACTAGCAAAACATAACCTTTTTCTAGTTCCTTCTATATCTAGTAATTTTGGTAATTGGAAGTCATTCAATGAGGTGGAAGATACGGGAGGGAATGGAGCTGTTGAAAAGCAGTGGTGGAATACAATTTGTCAGCTCCATTCTAGTAGAAAATCAATCAACGCTTGATGCCTTTTTATTGTCATGATAATGTGAGGTCCCAAAGTCAAAATCTATGCAATATTAAGAATTGCATTCAAGAATTAGAGTACGATACACCTCAGAACCCAATGGACTAGTCATATCTGTAGATACATATAAAAAAGGTGAAACAAAATAAATCTAGGCTTTACTGATGGGTACTTCCCCATCAATTCTGTTTCTCTCATTGAAATATGTGTATACATCTATCCATAGACACCACTCTGTTGCCACTGAAGCAGCTAGAGTAGGAAGATTAAGTGAAGTAACTTTGACATCTGATATCCAAAAATTGTTAGGCTTCTTTGTGTAATAGCAATTGCTTCTGCTAGCCATGCTGCTGTTTCTGGTAATTGGGGTCTAGCATAATTAGTCATGGATATTCGTCAAGAGCCCTAACAACAGAGGAATATGACCATGTTACTAGGCTAAAACCTTAAACACACTTGTACACTTTTACTGTTTCACACTCTGCATGGATATGCAAAATAGAAATTCCATTAGGGGTTTGCAATGTGTGGTTTTCTTCAAAGAAACTGAATGTATGATCGTGGGACAACTTTTAGCTGCATACCAAACTTGAAAACTTTTCATTTCTGTAAAATTTTAGATAAGATTAAAGCAATTTTCCATTGAGACTGGTGGGCATCTTGGAAGATCAGACAAAATGAATGATTTATTGTTCATTCATTGTTTACACCTTAGTGGTGGTTCCTATTTCCTTCCTTGACAAGGTTAGGCAAGAGCAGGACTCGCCTAAAAGCATAAAACTGACACTTGACAGTGGCTAGAGATTCGTGCAGTGGTGCAGTGGTGAACCAACTAATCAAGTTGATATTTGAGCTAATTTATTGTATAATCACAAAGGTCCAGTTCAGACAACATCAGTTGATTGATATTTAAAAGTTCTAAATGTTAAAAAATTATTTGGTTGTTTGCTTGAACAACATTCAAGCCATCTGACATGTTCATTCAGAGCCATAATCCTATATCTGGTGGTTCTTTTTTATAATTCTGGTGCAGCTGAGGTGCATTAGTTCTTTAGTGCTGAATAGTATAATATTGTTAACGTTTATGATTGTTGATCTTTGCAACAATAACATGCTTCTGTAGTGAATCTAATGTAGTTTTTTACTTTTATATTTGAACTTTAGGGTGACCATGATGTTACTTCAGAAGTGTGTACAGATGGTGATAGCCGTGTAGACTATATATGCTTTAAAGTACCTGATGAATCACTTGAGTTGACAAACTGTATTGGCATCATAAGGGGTTTTGCAAATGGACTGGATCCTGTTCAGAAGAGAGTAACTTCTCCTGAAGCTATTTTATTATGTATACCAGATGCATTTCAGTGCATTGATCTATCTTTGTATAAGGTTATAAAGCTTTCTTAATGCAACATTCTTTTATACATCTTCAGTTATCTTGTTTGCTTGACTTTTTGTGTTTTTTTCCCTTTGAATGAAACAGGAAAACCAAATTGTTCTTTTACTTAATGAAGCAACCTCCACATCCGAAAGTACAATGAGATCTTTGATAATGATGGTACAAATTAGTGACTTTTGCTTTTTGCCTCTTTCAAGACGAACACCAGCCAACCTCTGGACATTGCAAATCTTGAAGGTATGTGTTACAAAGTAAGAAGATCTTCCTTGTGTAACCATAAAATCGCATCATATGCTCCTAACGCTATTTTACCTCATGATCTTTTTTTTTTTCTTAGTATTGCATGATTGCCTGCATGTATGTGTTGGTGAAAGAGCATGTTTCACTAAATGTAACAGTAGAAATTAACACAGATTTGGAATGTCAAATACTAAAATGCAGATTCATATGATTTGCATGGATGTATTATAATGTCTGCAAACATCCTTTTATTTTTCAAGATTGTCAGGCTTTCATTTGGCAATTTAAAAAAAATTTAGAATTTCTAATAACCAATTTTCTTGCTGCCATTCACACCAGGCTTCTGCTGTTGACATGCACCTGGAAATTGGAAAAGTTCGTTATATTTCAGAACCTGTAACTAGCCCACTGGCTGTCAGTGGTAAGATTATCTTTATATTTGTTATTTGAGATGCTTGACAACTTCCATAATTACCTTGGAAATGTCGGCTGAAATTTATTTTCGAGTTTATTCAGCTCCTTTGTTAGTGAGTTTATTGTAGTTAGTTCCATAGTTTATTCATTTTTCTGGTTCAACTTTCTGCAGCTTCCAGGGGACTTGCATGTGTTTTTACATCAAGAAGGCATGCGATGGTGTATATTCTTGATGAAGATGAGGATGAGACTTCCGACATCGATTGAGTCAACATGGATAGGAAATTGTTTACTAGATTGTCATTCATTTGTCGTCCCAATTGTTTGCTGTTGACTGATCCTGGAAATTTTAACATCAGATGCGGAGAACTGGAGGATTATGTAAGTTTCTGTTCAATTTTTGCTTAGTCTGATCTTTTAATCAGATTTGCCTGATCTTCATCTCTACCAGATGGGATCAGGTTGTCCCATGCCAGTGCCGGGAGATGTCAATAACAATTTCAAACCATCTCTAGGAGTAGATCTACTATCCAGTTGGGAGATGTCAGTTGTAGTTATACAAGTTAGGTTTCCCTAGTCGAAAAAAGGTGGATAAGTGGTAGAGCAGGCAGATGAGTAGAGGAGGAAGAGATGGAGGAAAAGGAGAAGAGAAGGGGAGAAAGGGAGGAGGGGCACCGGAGGTGGAGGATGACCCTGGTGAGGGAGGAACAATGGTGACAAATTTTGGATAAAGGCAACATGGTGGTGAAGAGGAAGAGAAAGAGGTAAGGACGGGAGAGAGATTTGTGCGAGAGAATGAGCAGTGTGAGGAAATTAAAAAAGATAACTTATCTAAAAAAATTTCTGTTGGTTTTTTACTAGATAACATCCCTCATAATCATTTTATACTTGGGGATATTTTTGTTTTTCCAATTGGATGAAAATGCTCACTTTTTATCTTAAAATATCCTCATAATTGATTTGGTTTCCATAGAAAATTCTAAATTTCTAACTTAGCGTTCCTCCTCCCTCATAAATTTATTTTAACTTGGTTTTGCCTCCTTTTCCTTTCCTGTTAATTATTATCAAAATTTTAAAAAAGTAGAAAAGAAAGGTGTTGAAGAAGTTTGAGTTGGTTTAGTGAAATTTTATTTTACTAAAAAATAAATTAAAATAAACTATAGAATTTATCATAAAATTTTATAATTAGTTATTCTAAAATCATCTAAAAATAAAAAAAATAGTACTAATGATGCTAGAAATATGTCAGTGGATTTTAAGAAGCATGTATTGGTTTCGTGAAAGTTGATCTAGCTATACTGAATAAATTAAAATATACTCATTTATAAAACCTATCAAAAAAATTGATAAATCTGACAATTAGATATCCTAAAACTACGAGAAAAAAAAAGAAATGATACCAAAGAGACATGACATAACATTTATATATGATACAAACATGTATCAAACATTACTTTCACACCAAAGACATCTAACAACTTTTATAACAATGATACAACATTTCTTTATGATATGTCAAACATCTTTAACATATACATAACTTTTAAGATTTAGAAATTGAGTAGACACTAAAGACATCAAACAACTTTCACAACGACATATTATTTAGATACAATACAAACATGAATACACCACTTTCACATCTACATAATTGTCGAGCCGAAAATAATATTTATACACCATAAACATATCAAGCAATATTCACAACAATGATGTAGTATTTATATATATATAATACAAACATGCATACATATCACTTTCACATCTACATAATTGTCAAAAGTTGAAAATAGTATCGATGCACCATAAACATATCAAACAATTTTCACAACAACGATGTAACATTTATACACATCACAGTAAGCAAAGAGAGACACCAAAGACAAAACAAACAACTTTCACCACTGTAATTTATTACAAGTTAACACATTCAACAGCCCACGCGTAAAACTGTAATATGAACACAAGTTTGACATAGAATCAGTTGATTGACCTGAACAATTCAAATAATTATAACGGAAAATTTGATATTTATGAAAAAAGGGATGACTTAGATGTGCATAGCTCAACTAACTTCTCGCAGAGGCAGTATAGGAAGGTGGTACCTAAAACTTAAAACCTTCCCGAAAACAAGGTTCCTCATTTTTCTCTAATGAAACTTTGTGTTAGAACCCTTGCGGATTCTAAGCTTAGGGTTTATTCCTTTAGGGGATCGGCCTCCTTGGAACTCTATAGGGGTTCCTTCCTCCAAGTTGCTGCTCAAAGGTTGTTAAAAAAATTCATCTATTTCTTATTAAAAGATGATGAATACATGACTATTTATAGGGCTTCTAAACCCCAACTCCTAATAGGAATCCTACTCAAGACTTCTACTCAATTAGGACTCTTACTCAAGACTCATAATAGGACTCCTACTCAAGACTCATACTTCTAATCAACTCCTAATGCTTCTCTAAGAAGTAACCTCCAAACTAATCCTATCCTTAGTCGACCTCTTCACCTCTTTAATAGGGTCGACTAGGTAGGTTTTATATGAATGCCCCTTTCAATGAAACTCAATTAGGACTCTCCTAGCTAGTCCTAACAGACTCGCCGCCCTCTTCAAATTAGCCTTATCTTCGAGGCTAATGATCCATGAATTCTGGGAATTTGATCTTCAAGTCGTCATATTTCTCCCAAGTAGCATCTTTTGCTGGTAGGTTCGCCCACTATATTAGCACTTCAGTAGTGGGTCGTCGACATCGAGTCACAATCCGTCGATCAATAATGGCACTCGGTTGGGTCTGGAGCTCTCCTTGGACAGTCATATTTGGTAGATGGATTTGGGCTGTCTCGTTTTGTCCCAACTTGAGCTTTAAACACGACACATGGAAGACTGGATGGATTTGGGAGTTGACGGGTAAGTCCAATCTATATGCTACCGCTCTGATACGCTCCAAAATTTGGTAGGGTCCATAGAACTGAGGTGAAAGCTTCATAGATGCTCTGGTCTGGATTGATGTTTGCCTGTATGGCTAGAGCCGTAGGAAGACCCAATCTCCTACTGAAAATTCTCTTTCGTCTTTGTGTTGATCATACTATTGTTTCATCCTTGCTTGAGCTGCAGTGAGATTATCTTTTAGCAACTTCAGCATTTTATCTTTGTACTGTAGTTCCCTGTCTACTTGTTATACTTTAGAGGTGCCCAACACATATTTTGGGATCACAAGGGGAGGTCGGCCATACATAGCCTCATAGGGAGTACATTTTATGGATGAATGATAAGTTATATTATACCACCACTCGACCTAGGGAAGCCACTTTGTCCACTCTCTTGGTCGGTCACTAGTAAAACATCGAGGTATGTCTCCAAGCACCTATTCACCACTTCAGTTTGGCCGTCGATTTATGGGTAATACGTCGTACTCATTTTCAATTTAGTGCCCTGCATCTAAAATAACTCTATTCAAAATCTGCTCGTGAAGACCCTATCACGATCACTTACAATAGATCTCAACATCCCATATAATTTTATAATATTCTCTATAAAGATTCGAGCAATATTATAAACAGAGTAGGGATTACGAATAACTCAAAAGTGAGCATACTTTGTAAGGCGATCCACCATGATAAAAATTGTACATTTTCCTTATGATGAGGAAAGCCCTTTGATAAAGTCCATTGATATATCAGTCCATATTGAGTCTAGGATGGGTAAAGGTTGCAGCTTTTTGGGACTTGCTACTGTCTTGTCTTTATGTCGCTGACATACATCACATTGTGCCACAAATTTAGCAATAATATTTTTTATCCCTACCCAATAAAATTTTTGCTTAATTCTCTTATAGGTTCTAAGGAACTCCGAGTGCCCGGCCGTAGGAGTGGAATGCATCTCTTGAAGGATGGTATTTATGTAAGTAGAATTTGGCACAAGCACAATGCGTCCCTTATAGCGCAATTCTTTTGAGTCCCAATTGTAATGAGCCACAGAGCTTGGTGTTTCCTCCAATTTTTTTATGAACTTACTGGTTTTCGGATCTTCCTGCCATTCCCTCTTAATATCCTCAAAGAAGTCGCTAGTCGGAAGTGAAACGACCGAAAATTCAGCTTGCTCGGGTAGTCGCGAAAGCGCATCTCCAACAATATACTCTTTCCCCTTTTTATAAGTTATTTTATAATCATATCCAAGAAGCTTTGTTAACCATTTTTGCTGCTCGAGGGAAGATATCTTCTGCTCCAAGAAATATTTTAGGCTTTTATGGTCGGTCTTGATTTGAAAGCATCGCCCGATCAAGTACGGTCTCCATTTGGCCACTACATGCACAATCGCAAGAATCTCCTTATCATAAATAGTCATCCTGAGATGGGAAGGAGATAATGCCTTATTGGTGTAAGTGAGGGAGCATCCATTTTTCATTAGTATAGCACCAATTCCGACTCCGGAGGCATCGGCTTGAATAACAAAAGTCTTGCCAAAGTCGAGTAGCGCTAGTACGGGCGTTGTCGTCATTACGGCTTTAAGTTCGTCGAAGGTGGTGGTGGCTTTGTCCGACCATTGGAAAGTATCTTTTTTTAGCAAGGAAGTAAGGGGTGCACTGATCTTTTCATAGTTTTTCACGAACTTACGGTAATTACCCGTTAAACCGAGAAAGCCACGTAGCGATTTTATGTTCTTTGAGGTCGGCCAGTTCTGCATTGCTTCAATTTTGGAGGGGTCCACCATCCCACCTTCCTTTGATATGGTATGCCCAAGATATTTCACCCTTTGTTGAAGAAAGATGCACTTCGATTTTTTGACAAAAAGAACATGTTCTCGCAAAATCGTCAAAACAAGTCATAAGTGCTGAAAATGACTTTCAAGAGAAGGGCTATAAATAAGGATATCATCGGAGAAAACCAACACAAACTTACAAAGATAATTTCAAAAAATATCATTCATAAGGCTCTGGAAGGTGGAGGGAGCATTAGTGAGACCAAAGGGCATTACCAAAAATTCGTAGTGGTCATTGTGTGTTCGAAATGTAGTTTTTGGTATGTCTTCTTCGCACACTCGTATTTGATGATACTCAGATCGAAGGCCCAAATTTGTGAAGACTCGTGCTCCCTTTAATTCAATAAGCAATTCATCTACTACGAGAATAAGGTATTTTTCCTTGATAGTTATGTCGTTGAGAGCTCGGTAATTAACACACATTTGCTATGTTCCATCCTTCTTTCGTACGAAGAGCACCGGTGAAGAGTAGGGGTTGCAACTTGGCCAAATTGTTAGTCATATATGTTCAGCAAGCCAATCATGTGAGTGATGACACTTGTGACTTGACAGGCAATCTTTTTGCTTATTATATTTTGGCATTTATCACTTTATATTGCTTGTTTCATATATGCATGTATATATTGTGATGTCATTGGATTTGTGCAATAGGAATCAAATCATGATGAGATCGATTCACATTTAAACATAGATCCTAAATAATCTTAGTCATAGGTTACTTGAGAGGGACATCGAGATAACCGAACAGACTTGTGTGCTATATATCCGTCCGATGGATGCAGCTAGTCTCATAGCTGCTCATGAATAATCTTAGTCATAGGTTACTTGAGAGGGACATCGAGATAACCGAACAGACTTGTGTGCTATATATCCGTCCGATGGATGCAGCTAGTCTCATAGCTGCTCATGTGGGGACATTAGGGATACAGTACAGGTACTCATTGGAGAATGAGTTCACTGATTGATCCGCTTACGGAATGCTGAATGGTTGATGATGTTTTATTATCAGACAGCGATTCCGTAGTCTCAATTGTGTATCTGGTCCTTAGAATTAAGACACCAAGGATATCTTGTATGAGTGCTCCATTCTTTGATACCAGACTTACAGGTTTGGATGTCCCAGATCTAGTACAACCGGTCATCGGGAGTGGCAATCGACCTTACGAGAGCTATTGAGTGTCGATAGAGGATCATCCACTCTTAATGTCATAAGAGGAATATCCTATGTGTTCTTGCTCAAACAAATCCCTGGCCAGGGTCATTCAGATTGAGAGAGAAAGAGTTCTTCGGGAGAATCCGATTAGAGCGAGACTCGAGTAGAAACCATATAGGTCTGACAGCACCATACTCGGTATATGGTCTCTAGGATATTAGATGAATGAGGGACTATAGGTATATGGTAATGAGGATAGACAGGTCCAATGGATTGGATTCCTCAGTATCGTCTAGGGACTACGACATAGTAGCCTAGTATGTCCGTAGTCGATGAGTCGAGTGAATTATTATGCAGATAATAATTCATTGAGACAAAAGGAGTTATGACAGGTATGACTCACGGCTAGCTCGATATTGGGCCTAGAGGGTCACACACATATGGTAGGCATTGCGATGGGTAGAGGTTTGGATATGAGATACCCGCCGGAGCCCCTATCTTATTGGATATCCAATAAGCCACTTAATTATTGGATCCTATGGATGAGATCCAATAAGAGCCCATGAGAGATTATTGGATAGAGATCGACTAATCTAAGAGGTTTAGGTAGTTGGATGGAGATCCAATACCCAATAGGGCAGGATACATTAGGGTTAAGTTGACAGGTGACCTCTATAAATAGAAGGGTTTCAGTGGTTCATAGGCTCTAGAGTTTTGAAGGTTTATAGGTTCATAGAGCCTTTGCTTGCCTCTCCTATTCTTCTCCCTCTCTCCACCTCAGAGCAGGCCTAGAGTTTTGAGGAGCATCGTTGCAGCCCTACCATGTGGATCACCACTAGTGAGGAGGGCGCTTGACCTCCTTCACCCTCTCCTAGAGATCTGTAGGAAAACAGAGATATACGATCTCCCTAGATAACACAATCTATTTTATACGTAATTTATTTCACGGATTTTTGTGCACCAATCTTTGTACAACGACGAACATCTTTTCGGAAAATTAGGGATTTTGTTTTATTGTTCTTCCACTATGCATGTGATGTCGCCCCCAAGATTTCCCAACAGTGGTATTAGAGCCAGGTTGTTCCTGCGAAAGATTAGTTTTGAACAACATATGTTGTGTTTTGGAGAAGTTTTTGGCATAAAAAATCATTGACGCAAAAGCGAGAAAGGGCAGCAACTGTTACTGCCTTTGCTGCCATCTGAGTGCAGGCAGGCTGCTTGCAGCGGCAGCCGCAAGGCCGGCCGCATGCAGGTAGGCCCCCTGCAGCGGCACCCGTAGGCATGGCAGCCACCGGCGCGCGAGCACTGCTCCCGCGCACAAGGGCGATGCCTTCGGGTGCTAGGCCCACTGGCTGAGGCAGCAGCGCCCGCGGGCT